>SOPF01028909.1:0-51919 GCA_012979155.1 Hypericum perforatum | reverse complement strand
TCCGACGACGAGGAGTTTTTTCGGCGACAGTAACAAAAAATTTCCCTTAATTGGGAAAATAGAAACATGAAAAAGTTAAAATCAGATTAAAAATATATATATAAAATAAGTGCACCTAACGTTAAGAACAACTACTGGCAGGAGAATCTTCTAAATAATTATTATTACGTTGAAAATATAATATATTGAATTTTCGCCATTTTTGTTTATTCTCGCGCCTTAGTGGCTCATCTTCCTCTCCACCACCAATCCCTTCCCCTAACTTTCCCCAATTTCTAAGTTTGCCCTAATCCCGTCGCTCCCACGCGAACCTAGGGCTCCAAAACTAACCCCAATCCCTCTGGTGGGCGATTAATTTAATCAATTTGTTATTTTTTTGTCCTCGCTAACGAGACGATTTTTTGTGCGCCGACATTTTTTTTGGGAGTTAAATGGGTACGAGTTTCGACCGATGGGAAAAGGATCCGTTTTTCTCCGCCGCCGAGGAAGTCCAGGAATCGGCCGACAGGTAACCTCTAAGCCCAATTTGGTTATAATTTCGGGGATAAAGTTGCAGGCTTTTTTGTTTATTTTTTTGTAAATTATTAATTAGCAAATTAGCTCCATTTCTGGTACCGGAGAGGTTTGATTAAGGGGCGAAGCCCGGGATTCTGGATCTTAGCTTCTAAAGATTATTTTTTTTACAAAAAAAAAAATCATGATTTTGTTTAATTAGAATTGAGATTGAAGCTTAGTTCTCTTTGGGGGTTGGGACAGTTATTGGGTATTCTTATTCTGGGGCTCTCTTGAAAATGATTGTAACTTATTTGATGGGTGTTTGTTGGTTTCGGCACGTGAAGGATGGAAACGACCTACAGGACATGGGTTCACTCAATGAAAGAACCGTCGAGCATGTGGAACACTGAGGAGTTAAGCCGTGATTTACGAACTGCTCTGGGTACCACCAAATGGCAGGCAAGTTTGTTGATTTGTCAGGTCTCTTAACTTTGGCGAGCTTAGTTGAACTCGTTTCTGATTTTCACAATTTTGAATGCAGTTGGAGGAATTCGAGCAGGCTGTCTTATCAAGTTACGTGAAGTGCTCTGGCGATGATGCCAGGGATAGGCACCGCGAGTTTATTGTAGCGATTCAGGATCATACGTCGAGAATCGAGAAGTCTTTAAATGAGTCTGCTACTTCCGAGGACAAATCATCAGCGTCTACGTGGGTGCGTTTAGATGAAGGGGAGCGAGATGAGCTTGCCTTGTTCTTGTCAGGTCCAACAGCTTCGGTGAATAATGTTTTACTGAAGGATCAAAAGACCAACGCAGAAAACCCTCTTGTTGGGTGCAAGGATACATCTTCTAGCTCTTCAAAGATTTCGAGCAATTCTGTTGAGCAAGGTAGTTCAGAAGCCAGGGAGGAGAAGTGTCATGGGCATAGACGGGCGGCTAGCGCAAATGCTGATATTAGTTCCTGGAAGATTGCAATTTCTGAAGTAGATCAAGCACTGGTTTCTTCTCATGGAGAGGCTTCACGACCCCCTCAAAGGACACCTAGTTTGTCAGTCATCTTAAGTACCGTGGAATCCGCATCCAAATTCAAGTGGCCAAAGAATGGTGCTCGAAAATGGAAAGCAAGGGATAACCATCAGAAATCTGATGTCATGCCACTGACAAATTTGCATTTGGCGGAGGTAATTCTTTATCACACAGCTGCATTTTTCTATCTGTCGGTCAACGCCTGCCGTTTGATTATGATGTTCATGGTATCGCTGCTCATGCAAATCTTTACATTTTCAACAGGGTATGGATGAATGTTGTGAGAAAAGTAAGAGCTGCCTGGATGGTTGTGATGAATATTATGACAAGCAACTCTATGGATGGTATGGAGCTCTGCAGAGACAGCTTCAACGATCTCAGTATCAGATGCAATACAATCGACCTGTTCAAGTTGCTTTGTCAACTGTTCTCTTCCTCTTCCTTATTGGTGAGTATCATCATGTTGCTTTTGCATCTTATTCTAGTTTTTCTCGTTCTCGTTCATGTTGGCATTTACAAGTTGTTGCCTCGTTGTATTGAGAGGTTGTTTGATCATGTCAAGAATTGATTGACTAGTGTCTTCAGTTATTGAGTTGTTGGGATTTAATTATGAGCTTGGAACCATGGCATTGTGATTATATACGAACACATGAATTTACTTGGAATCAACAATTTAAGCACCAGTTTATGTTTTTTAAGAAATTCCTTTGATTTGATGATATAATGTGCTCGAGACAGAATGGAGTTGCATACTCTGGTAATTCTAACTCATATGCCAGCTTGGACACAATGGTGATAGTTTAGCTGCACATTATGTGTAGCTGATCTTGTGGCGCTACTGCAGCTGTCTGCTTTGGTATTAGGGATACCTGCAGTATGATTATGAAACGAATTCCTTCCCTTTTCTTATGCTTTGTTGCTTCACCGTTTGACAGGGTGGTAACAATATTCGTTCCTTTTTGCACTTGGCCATGGATAGTATTAATTCTGTTCTCATTTTTCTTTCTTACTTATAACTAGACTATAGTTTTATGGTTAATAGAGAGAAGTTTGAAAGACTGTTGACCTTTTTGGGGGTTTCGTTGCAGTTTTGGTTGCATCCCAAGCACTGTAACGAGGCTATAACACGTTCAGCCTGTACTTGAAGAGAGGAGCGGATTCTCCCTCTCAATGGTGACTTGGTGTTAGCACTGCACATCTTTTCGGGATAATCTCTTGACAAGAGTTGTGTTCCTGAGTGCTCAGGGTACGAAGAACTGTTACGACTTCCTTGTTCTAGGTATAGGAATCCTTCATCTTGTAAGCGTGCTGTATTATATTCCACTGGTTACATTACTTACATATCCGTCGGATTTAATGTTTTTATGTTGTAATTTTTTCCTGCCAAAATGAAGGCGGGGGAATCTGCCCACTTATCTGTAACGTCTATCTTGAATCTTGTAATATAAGTTCTTCAGTGAAGCTGCTACTTCGTCTTCACCCATATTTTCACAGCGTATTGTAGTCCCGCTGTAATTTTTGCTGGGTTAATAATCGTTCTCGGTTGGTTTAAGTACTGGGTTCCTTTGCTGGTGAAATCAAGTTAAACAAGCAGTAGAAATTTATCAAATAGCAAAAAACATATATCATAGGAACTTGGTTAAGTAGAAGTTGCCATTAATCTCATGTCCCCCACTTTGGTCAAGTACATGAATCGATAAGAACATTATTAAGTTGGCTTTCCTTTCCCAGGTGGGTTTGTTGCAATTTCTTCTAGCTGACAATTCTAGAAACATAACGGTAGCTGAAGTATGAACCAGCAACCAAAAGAGGAACAAAGAACTCAAGGAAAGTAGCCAACTTGGGCTTCCCGTTGTCCTTGATCACGAAGGCACTCATCCCCTTCGACTTGGTCTCCGGAACAGTGTCGCCGGCATCTTTCAAGCCCGTCTCTTTCGGGACGTAACCCGGAAGGACACCGACCTGGTACTTCACAAGCATGCCCTTTGCCGCCTTGCTGTGGCCAATGTCATCGAACTCCTTGGTCGCGTCCTTTCCGGCTGTCTCCAGAATCACCTCCTCCCCTCCAGGGTGTTCGTCCAAGAACTTTGTCACGTTTAGTACCTTCTCAATGAAACATAATCCCGTTACAATTCGGAGTCGGATTATGTTAGGACAACGGAAGCTCAAATAGACACGGAACACTTAATAAAAAACATGTGCAAGAATACCCTTCCATCGATGACAAGCCAACAGTCCTCCTTTGACTTGTGTTGGTTGACTTGTGAGAGGGTGAACACTTTTCGGTCTGCCATATTATATTATATTGGTCGCCGTGGGGAAAATGTGTATAAATAATTGGGCAAAGGGTAGTGACGCATCCCAAGGTGCAAGAAAAGCTTTGTTTTATATACGAGGAGCGATGAAGGAACAGTTGAGTGTTCAACGTTGTAGCTACCACTCTAATGTGAGAAGGGTAGTGGAGCCACGAGCTTGGTCATGGGGTTAGGTAGGTACATGGTTCTGGTGGGCTAATTGTACAGTTGGAGTATTAGGTGACGGCATGCCTCTGTCGTTGATGGTTAATTTTTTTTTTTACTATTTAAATGCTACACCACATTAATCTGGATTCTAGATAGTAGAAACTAACAAATATTTAACGATGATAAAATCGCAGGGTTCGACCGGCTCAGCTCGAATATGAGACCTATGTTGCCATTAGCAACAATATTACCAGCTGATTCAAAAGCTCTCTTTCTTTATTTGTCATCGGAGAAGAATGTGAGACGATGACACAAGTATGGAAGACTTGGAAGACTTGGAAGATTTTCAGGTGGCAAATGGACTAAAGGTGGTTCTAAAGGATTGACCAACATCATTAGCTGAAAGACTTGGAAGCATAGACGATGAAATTAGGAGTGAATGCGAAGGAGTCACATTTGATGGCGAGTCCGAGGATAGACTACTTAGAAAGGATTATCCAGTGTAACTACAGCTACATGATGGATGATAAAGGAGGCAAAATGCAACCAAATCGTTAGAGCATTATCATCTCACTAACCAACAGAGAAAGGGAAAGCAGGTACCGGAATTAGTTGGGCGGCCAAAGAGCGAAGAGATTTCGCTAACCTTCAGAAGATGCTCCCCTGAACTCCTCATCGATCCACATTCCGTTGCGTAAACAACAGGTAAACAATAACAATGGAGAAGCAGCATCAAAATGCAGCAGTGTTATGCAACTCTCTGGATATACAATTGCTGTAAGGGCGTTGTATAACAAGAATATGTGATCTTCAGATTCAGAAACTGGAGATAACCTCATATTTTCAATTTTCTTTCCTGGAAATAGATACAATTAAGCTCAGAAGTTCTTCTGATACGAGATAAGAGGATTGTTCTTTTCCTACTATATGGGCTGTTTCTAATAAGATCAGCGAATACCCAGGAGAACCAACCTTGAACCATATACAAAATCCTCAAAAAGCGGAAACTAAAAATGTCTCTAAATTGCCATCAGTCGGAGCCTTTACAGAAAAGAAGACCAGCCAACTCGAACCCAATCAGCTACTGTGAAGCGCGAGCTTCCCGAGTGCTTTTCTGCGAACCCTGGGACTCTTTGCCTCTACTTTCATTCTTCTGAACAAACTCGACGCCCTGGAACGTTAGCCTGGAAGACCTATACTGGCTGCCATAGGCACTTCCAAAGCCCCAGCCAAGGCCAAGACCAATCCCACAGCCTCCACCTAGTTAAAGAAAAGTCCACCAAAAACATGATGTGTCGAGCAAGAATGTACAAATTCAGACAATTCACACTACGATCTTCCTGCAAAGTACGATAGTAACAGTGCATTTACCTGCTCCAAGACCCAGAAAGTTCAAAGGCATGCCTGCAAAACACACAAACAGCCAGGGTTATTCCAAGTTCCGCTGTATGGTAGACAGGGACAGTGGGAATCTTGGTAATCCATTCATGCGCCAAACTAACTAAATGACGAGGCATTTGGCTAACTTGAGAGAGTCACTGTTACTCCCGCCATTTACCAGAGCTTGGTTGAATTATTTCACTTTGACATTCACAGCATTGGGGGGCAGAACTCACATTGCTTTAACATCCGCATGGGACATTGCAATGCTTTGTTTTATAAATTAAACAGAGGGATGCCCTTCTTCGTATCTAGTTTTGAGTTGACTGTTCGATGCCCAGGGAAGGACTCCAACAAGTTCCTAACTTTCAATTACAACATTTTCTTCGTGGACTAAACAAACAATTCCCGGACTTGACTCGAGAATTTGATTTTTCACTTCCTCTCATAAGCGAGGTCAAAGTAGACAACTTTGTCCAATTTCTCGAATCGCGAATCAATTAAGAGCAAGAACTAGCAGCCTATAAGCTCAAATGGAATGGGGAAAAGACTTAAGACAGTAGTTACCTCCGAAACCCCACCCGACGCCGAACCCACATCCTACGCCGAAACCTAAACACCAAAACCAGATTGGCAACCAAGAAGATGAAATAATAGGAACAAGTTAATGAATGGACAAAGTTGTTAACGGAGAAGAAAGTGGGTACCGAATCCGACACCGGCGCCGTTGAAATTACTTAGCACCATCTTCCCTTTCCCCTCCCCCGACGACGGCGGACTCTTCCCGCGGAGCTCTATAAATGCTCGGTCGTTTGGATGATTTTTATTTTTTTATTCTCTCGTTTTATGGGCCTTAAGCTGGGATTATTGGGCCTTGACAAACTTATTCTCTTCGAGCCCAAACACGTAACTTTCAACTCAGCATTGGGCCTGGCTCAATAGTTAAATGATTCACGTCCTCGTATAGCCCAATCCATTTCTGGCCGTCTTTTTTAATAGAGAAAGCAAATCGGGTAAGATCGTTGTTATTTTAATTTTAATTTTTTTTTGAATATGACGTATATTTAGATATACTTACGGAAGCGGTACTGTAAATATTTTCCGAACTATGAACTTATTAACTTCCTCTTTAAAATCACGAATGATAGTTAATCTGATCACACAATACATGTGTAAATCTTGAAATGTCCAAATTCAAAATGTGACTTTTTTTGTATAAAATTACCTATCATGCGGTTGAATGTTATTATAGAAATGAAGAAGAATATAACAAAAAGACAAAACGGTCCAAATCAGAGAACCGTCATTGGGCTATTAGTTTACGCTCCTTGCTATCCCGGTAGCTGAACTTGCACCAGATCCGATCTACAAAACCATTTAATCTTTGTATTCTATATTAACTAAAATATTTCAATATTTATTTGAAAAAATGTACGAAAATTCTCCAGTTTAATAAAAAAATTAAGATTTTACTTAAAATAATTTCATGAGATCAAAAATCTGCACTAAAACATCGGAATCATCACTTACGTACAAGAACGAAACAATCTCGTTCGCGGCGGTCAAATCCAAACAATAGAAACCATTTTTATAATTGAAGAACTGTGAGCCTCCACGTCATCTCCCAGCTACCAATCCCATGCCAATCAATCCGAAACCATAAATTCAACGAAAATCACCAAATCCCAGAAATCACTTCAAACCCAGCTAATTTAACTCTCAACTTACTCTCCAAATAATTCCCCTTCAAATCATAATAAATAAAAAATAAATTAAAAAAATGAGCTGGTGGTGGGCGGGCGCTATTGGAGCTGCTAAGGTAATTTTAGAACATAGATCATTTAATTGAATATCGTAATTGAAATTATTCGATTTCCAAAAGTATATATGAACCGATCAGATTGTTGTTTTTATTCTTATTTTTTTGTGTGTTTCTAAATTCGGTTGGTTTTCAGAAAAAATCAGACGACGAGGAGGCTCCACGTAGCTACCAGAGCGTGGGCCTCGTGATCGGCGTCACGGGGATCGTCGGCAACAGCCTCGCCGAGATCCTTCCCCTCGCCGATACCCCCGGCGGCCCATGGAAGGTCTACGGCGTCGCCCGCCGCCCTCGTCCCGCCTGGAACGCCGACCACCCCGTCGACTACATCCAGTGCGACGTCTCCGACGAGGACGACGCCCTCGCCAAGCTCTCCCAGCTCACCGACGTCACCCACGTGTTCTACGTGACTTGGTCCTCACGCGAGACGGAGGCCGAGAACTGCGAGGTCAACGGCCGTATGCTCCGGAATGTCCTCAAGGCGGTGGTCCCCAACGCGCCGGGGCTCATCCACGTGTCCATCCAGACCGGGGCGAAGCACTACTTGGGCCCCTTCGAGCTCCTCGGGAAGATCCCCGCCCACGAGCCGCCGTTCACGGAGGATCTCCCGAGGTTGGATGCCCCCAACTTCTATTACACTCAGGAGGATATTCTCTTCGAGGAGGTTAATAAGAGGGAGGGTTTGACGTGGTCGGTGCACCGGCCGGACCAGATTTGGGGGTTTTCGCCTTTCAGTCTGATGAATATGATCGGGACGTTGTGTGTTTACGCAGCGATCTGTAAGCACGAAGGGAGTCGGTTGGTGTTCCCGGGGTCGAAGGGGGCTTGGGAGTGCTATTCCGTTGCTTCTGATGCGGACCTGGTGGCGGAGCAGCACATATGGGCCGCGGTGGAACCCTACGCGAAGAACGAGGCTTTTAACTGCCACAATGGGGATGTGTTCAGGTGGAAGCAGTTCTGGAAGGTGCTGGCGGAGCAGTTCGGGATTGAGGATCACGGGTTGGCAGAGGAAGGAGAGCAGGTTTCGTTGGTTGAGTTGATGAAGGGGAAGGAGCGGGTTTGGGAGGAGATCGTGAGGGAGAATCAGCTGGCGGAAACTAAATTGGAGGAGGTTGCACAGTGGTGGTTTGCGGATTTGCTTTTAAGCGGGGTGGGGGCGCTGACTTGCATGAACAAGAGCAAGGAGCACGGGTTCTTGGGGTTCAGGAACTCCAAGAACTCTTTCATGTCTTGGATTGATAAGATGCGGGCTTACAAGATCATACCTTGAAGACATGTACGTTATGATCCTTCGGTTTGTGTCAATTGGTGGTTCATTGTTTCCGTGTTTCTGGGTTGTTGGTTGGTGTAATTCTCTGCTGTGTTGCCTGTTGGATACAAAATAAGCAAGCAAGACGAGTCGGTAGTAGTCGGTCTCTTCTCTATTTGGTTTTGCATTGTCAGATTCAAGGTTTGTATTGGTTAATTAGAATGTGAATTAGCATCAAGGATGTTTAAGACATGCTTGCTATTCTGCAGAAGTTGTTGGTCTGCTCTGTTCACTTTCCTTATTACAACAAGTTACCATCTGTTTAATAGAGCCCCTTTTCTGCATCAACATTGTAGTAAATGTATCATGTTTCTGCTGGTCATTGCCACTCTCTTAGTCTCCCTTGGGTACTTGAACTTCATCTTTGGCTATGGCTTTCGACTTTGCGGTGGCAGAAAGCCATGTGGCATCCATCTGTTTGCTTCATTTTTGCTTTCTATTTCCTAAAAAACCCGGATACGAGGTGTCTCGTTAGCCCATTGCCTCGAGCTAGCAAGAAAACATGAAAGGAATGATATTCTGACAGAATCTCTTGATAATTCCCACTCCACTCCTGCCTTTTTTGGTCGAAACCATCTCGTATAGGTAGATCATATCGGATATAATGCGTTTGAAGCTGGAGAAACTGAATTTAGAGAAACAGAAGACGAATTGTTTGGCACCAACATTCTTTAGGAAAAGCAATATCATATGGATACAGATGATAAGAACATTATTGCAGGTTGCTCCTTAGCGAGCCAACCTTCGTTCCATGGCCAAGTTACAACCCCTGAAGCAGTAGTTGATATTACAAGGTAAGATGCCAAGGAGAGGAGAACAAGCCCTTGTTAGCTACAACTGATGAAACCCGAATCCGAAACACCGGGAACGGCCTAGAACATTGGCTAACAACTATGATCTATATACAAACTGAAACAGACATTGATCCGTGCCAAAACATACGAACATCTTCGGCTTCTAGCTTCTCTCATTCCTTCAAGTGACGTCGTATATAGTACTACTTCAGGATCTATCTAACCCAGCATAGCTCTATGTGCAGCTGAAGCCACATTTGTTCTTACCCTGTGACCAGGAGGAAGCTCCCCGGCCTCACTGAATCTTAGTTCGGCGGGAGGAATAAAACAGTCCATTGAGAGTCCTGGAACGTTGAATGCAACCTCCTCGATCACCCATGCTTCTTCCATTCTGGTCCTGGTGTGACTCATTGCCGTATCTCCGAAACGGAATAGTGTAACTATGGAACGTCCAGAGTGAGCAATCATGATCCCGTCCACTGGCCGGTAATCGTCCAGGAAGGAATTGATAGTTGTCTCCCAATAAACAGCATCACCACCATTGTTCTGAATACGAGTTAAATGGGAGTCCTCCAGGTGGACGAGGAGCCCGGTTTTCTGGCTGAAGTAACCAAACAAGACGTGCCTTATGATCTCTGCTGGCCCTTCACTTCTTGCCTTCAAAGTTGCAGGGTCTGCACAAATTTTAAGAATAAAGCAATCATCTCCACCAATCTTCTTCTCGCCGATGCATCTTGCATTGGTGAACATACTAGCCGTCGTCCTTGGATCAAGACCCTATAAAAGAAACAATAAAATGTCACAAGGTTACGAGGTGTCAAGCAACTATGACCAGCGAACAAGAGAAGTAGAAAAAAGCCATACCTGAAGTGCACGACGCAGTGGTCTAACTGGACCTTTCGCGGCATGAGCACCAAGCCACGGAGTGTGTCTCCAGACGAGCTTCCCATTGCAACCTGCATGCACCTTGCTGCCCCCCAGAGCAAGTTCCACATACCACATATCTGGCTTCATTTGCCAAAGGACAAAGCCACCAGACTCGGCAGTTTTAGAGGAACCTCTGTTTTTCATCACCTTCTTGGCAGCCTCAAATTCTGAAGCTATCATCCTCACCTTTCCCATGGCATAAGCATTCTGCATGGAGTTTTGAAGCTTTTTCCCTCCCGAGGCTGCTGTATACTGCTGCAATATGTACTGAGCAGACGAGCTTTCCTGCAATTCAGCACACCAGCACACCACAAACCCAAATTTTATTAGTCAGAACATAAACACAGAATCGAAATAGCAAATTTTTTGACTCAAAATGGTAGTAATGCTATCTAATTAATTCACCCAACGAACTGTGCACTATCGACTGAGCCTCAAACTCTAGCAGACAGTAGATCCGAGACCAGCTCCAACCAAGTACCTTTCCCTTTCTGTAGTTATCCATATTTTGACTTAATAAAGTCCCATTTTGTCTGTAATCGCAAGCAACGACTTGGACTCAACCTACCCAACAGCAAGACCTGCCCTACAAGGCACCCTCACCACCCACGTTCTTCAATCTAACAAGGGCGACCAACCCGACAAAGAAATTAAATAAGCCTAACTAACCAGAGAAAAATTCTGCTTCAAGCGTTCATCGGAACCTGAGCAACCAAACAAAAGAAGGAACTACACAAAAAGTGTTCAAAGACAGGACTTTCTTTTTCATACATTTATAAATGTAAATTAAATGTATAATAATAAAAATTCGCTATAATCTTCGTCTCCGTATGGGAGTTCTCATCCGATTTGTTCAAAGACTGGAACTTTCTAAAAAAAAGCTTAGAACAAAGCAATAACTCACTGGACCAATAAACTAAAGACGCAAACTTTGAACAGAGGAGAGGACTAACAATGGGAGTGTCTTTGATACTACGGTGGGGAAAAGGCTCGGAGCTGCTGACGTGGACGGGGGCGAGTGGGGCGCCGAGCACCCCGAGCAGCAACCTCAGATCGGACCTCTTCCCGCCGGGAGAGTCGTCGACCACCCTCGAGGGAGCTCGTGACAGTCCTCCGATCCAATGCCCCCACCTCCCCGGCCCTTCTCCGCATCCGCCCTCTTCCCCCTCATCGTCCTGTCCGGGCCCCTCCCTCAACGGAGACAGCGCCTCCGGCACCATAACAACCATCGGCGGGACCCCTCGCGGCCTGGACGGCGCCGCGTGACGGTCACCCTCCGGCGGAGGGTGGGGTTCCTTCCCCCTCCGACCGCGGAGCAGGCGGGACATGGGGGAGCTGCTCCTCGCCGGACTTTTCGACCTCCTTGCCGGAGAGAGGCCCCTCACTACTTCTCCCTTGAGAGCCGAGAAGAAGCCTTGCTTTCTCTCCATTGGATTAATCAATGCAAGTGACAATGGTTTTTCGCTTTCGCCTTTTTGAGAGAGAGAGAGAGAGAGAGAGAGAGAGAGAGAGAAGCAGCTGACAAGTTTATAATAATGGGTTTATGGGTCACAAGACAAGACCGAAGCAAGCAGGGAGAGAGATTGGACTTACACAGTTACACTTACTGTGTTGGGCCCACGTGTCTTTTTTATTTCTTACTAAGTTTCGAGGTTTGGATTTTGGCATTTCCCCTTGTTTTTAAGTGCAGATTATTTGTAACACTTATTTACCGTAAAAAAAAATCTTTAATAGATTAGAGAAAAATATCAAATTACAAAATTATTATATAAGAGAAGTTTATATTTTTTTATTTGAAAACTATGAAATTTAAATAATAAATACATAAATCATAACAAAATATTTTGTCTATATATAAATTACTTTATATTTAGGTTCATTATGTCATTGAAATGTTATATTTGAAGAATATAATTTATTATAACAAGATAATAATCTTAGAATAGTGTTTGAAAATATTTTTGAATTAAAATATGAAAAAATTATGTATTTATTAAAAAATGTTATGTACATGAAAATTGATATCGAAATTTAACACAAAATTTTTATAAAAAATATCAGTTATTACGATAGAGATATTATCATATTTTTACACTGATCTTAATTCCGGACCGAGATTTTTATTAATTTAGAGAGATTATTTTTAATAAAAAATTAATTTATACAAGTTTTACTGTAGTTATTTTGGGACTAAAGTTTTCTACGATTCTCAATTATTTTTCTTTAAAGAAATATATATTTAGAAAAGTTTGAATGGATTGAATATGACATGTATTATAGTTAGGGAGAGGCAACAGCGTTTGATTGGCTTTCACTATTGGGCTTGTGATTGGTTAGGAATCCATCGACCCACTTTAGTCAAAATAAAAATATCCCCGATATTCCGGCTGGATATTACCTTTTTGCGAAAGAAAAGTAAATAAAAGAACATCGGGGGTTTTCCATAATCACGGCTATATTACAAGCAATAAGTGATCTCAAGCACGCCATTAACGAAGCTGTTAGAACAAGCAATCAGCTCTCTTCCCATTCCTTCTTGCTTGTCTTCATATTCGGATTAGCAAGAGTGGTCTGAAAGTTGCATCTTAATTAATATGAAAAAGACTGGATTTAATGTGATTGTCATGTTATTGATTTTATCAACTACGTTGTATGTCATGTCACTTTACTAATTTGAAAAAAGATAAAAAAAAAATTAGTAGCATTTATATTCTAACTCGTTACTGGTTGAAAATTGACGTTCTCATGTTTGGTGTAATGTACAACAAGTAAATAGTAAATACACACAGATGTCCTTTGAGTTTGGTTTTATTATACTTTGGGATCCCTTCTTTGTAGATTATACCAACCACGATTGACCTTATTGTAATTTTCCATGAGAACATTGATGTGTCATCATTATATGCAGATTTTAAAGTGATTGGAATTAACGTTAAACTTATTGTGTTAAACATCAGTCATCATCAACCGAGTGATCATTTCCTTTCCTCGTCTGCTGAACTCTCCCTCCTACGGTTTGGGTTGCGGATTTTCAGAAAACTATGGATGCAGTGCCAAACAGAGTAGCTACGCTTTGCATGTGGAGTGAGATTTGAAGAGGCTATCTTGTTGGACCATTCGCAACCAATCCGAATGTGATTGGTCATTAATATTATTCATCCCCTAAAAAAACCACCATATCCACCAGTCCCCGCTTGTTGCTTGTATTTATTTGCTGTTTCGTATTTTTGTCTTACGTTAAGAACCAATAGTAGAGTGCAATATTATTATTTAAACTTTGAGTAATCTCCTCATTGCACAAGAATTCCAAATTCCAACAATTCCCGTGGTAGCAAACTTAAGTCAAACTAATCTATTTTGTGCTTCAGTCCCGTCACAAATTAATGCAAAATTTTATACCATATGTATTAAATACATTTTATGAAAACTGGAACTTTAGATTTTTATCTAAATTGTCATATTAGATACTTCGGCTAATCACAATTTTGATGTAGAATCAGCGACTATGCATGGTATAGCATACTTTTGATAATACTGTTGCATAATTAGTTACAACTCTTGAAATTTGAGGGTTTCTGGTTGATGTAAGTCAAGTGGTCTCCCAGTTGCCTTTGTGCTTAAGCAACGTAGGTCAAGTTGTTTCCTCTTTTCGTTTTCTTTGTTTTCTCGAGTTCTTTTAAATGTTTGACCACTTCGATAACTATTTCATGTGCAACTTAAAGTTTAAAGATTATGAAATTGTAGATATTTAACACTTGAACATAGTACTCTTGTAACCAAGAATGTATTAATCTTAACATATTTCTAACATAAAATTTTGTTATTTGAGTCAGACCAATAAAACTTTGTTCTATCTTAACTTACTGCACCGATGGTCAAATTCTATTATTATATTGCTACAGAAGCTCTACGCTCTCTTGGTCTAGTTAAACCATCTTTTTCCTGTCTTGGAGACCGCCCGGAAATCCAAATAAAGAACAAAGGAAAGAGAAAAAGAAACGGTCTGGAATCATCTTCAAAGGAAAGAGTGTCTGGAATCAGACAGCGAAAAAAATCACCTACTACTAGTCGGCATTACCATCTACCAAGCTTATGATTTAACGGCAACTACGAGAAGATAAATCACGTTGTGTTTTGTGTCGTGTGAGGACAACAACAACAACGGGATCAATCTGCTCTAATCAACGCGGGTTTTAGACAGATATAAATCATGTCTCGAATCCATAATATTTACTCTTCTGTTAAAGGGATTAATGTAGGTTTACATCCTCGTCGCTCAACTTACAGATGCCTACCATTCTACAAACCAAGAAAAGACCAGTTCACTCTTCTCCTACAAGCTCCTTTACTAACTATCATTGTATCCTCTATCGACTTTGTCTATTGCACAACAAGTAATGACCAACAGACTCTGTATATAACAATATATGAGGATCATAAACTAACCATCAATCGCTAGACAGGGGCTGAAGCTCTTGCTCTGCAACAACAGCACCTACGGGCTCATATGAATTTAGTTGTCCTTGCCGGTGTCTCCAAACTAATAACATGCCTACAGCTAACAGAACAACAGCTAAAGAGGCGACCCCCCCGACGGCCAATGCTAGAGCATGCTTTTGCCGCCATGTCCTGAGATGAACAAGAAAAGGTAAAATGAAGGTAGCAAAGATCACACAGTATGCAAACAAATTTACGTACGAGTCAGTCACTGAATGCAACCCACGGAAAATAACGCATTCATTAGACTGCTTTAGTTTTTGCAGTATTAGCCTGCCAAGCTCCAGAATTACGTGAAAGCATTAAAGCAAATAGAACTCTTAGCTTGTCCCTATACCAGACAATCAGAAAAGAGAAAATGCGTACACTGGCTTCTTTTCGTCAATTTTCCATTCAAGCAACTGATAGCTCCCCAAGCTCTCTGGAAACTTCACTCTATGTTCCCGTAATCGCAAAATAATGTCCTGCACCCAACAAAATCTTTTTATAGAAGAAGGTATATTTGCAGTGCAGCGGAAAAGGAACTTCTGATCAGCCTTAGGCACACAGATGATGAGGTAACAGTATATAATCACCATTGCTGTCGTATTCGAAATGTAGTCAGAAGACAAAGTTGGAAAGATGCGCCATCTAACATGGTAATTATTTCCTTCAGTTGTGAAGTTCAGCATATGAACCTGAAATTAAAAAGGCATGCACGTTGGATAACAGAATTCACTATTATCAAAATCAACCACATTCAAAACAAGAAAGTAAAAGGTGCCATTGACACACATCGGAGCATTAGATGCATGCTTTTGAGGTTCATTAAGTCAGGGTCATGATTGCCAGGAAGAACAACTTTTTTTAGTATACTTTTGCAACACAAACCATGGATAGCACACGTTAAAAAATACCTGCAAATCATTCACTCCCAACTCATGTGCAATGAATCCAGCCACCTCCGTGAAATTAGGCTCGGTGAAAGAGTTGTTGATACTTATCAACATGTCAAAAGTTATATCTCCAATTTGGAGTACACCTGTATAATGAGGGGGTTTTGCAAAACTCATAAGCAGACGAAAAGAGCAGCCTGCTCAGTGATAACCAATTCACAAAATCAAAAACCATGTACGCTAGCAAGGCACCTTTTTCAGATGCCTGACATAACCTTTATTGGCACGCACACCCACTATTTTATAATGCAATTCGCTCTAGCAAAGACAACCGGAGCCAAGTATTTCATAAGTGGATAAGATGCAGTAAGTAAAGATTCCCAGGTTTCATTCCAAATACGAAAACTTCTACAAGCCAATGAATGATCAGCCATGTTCTAAAGCTGAACCATTAGTAACATTGGTGGTATAATGATCTCTTGGTCTTGTCCATGGTGGTGATTAAGGACTGAAATAATTCTTTCTATAGATAGAAGGAAGGTTGGTAAAAACACTACCCTAACAATTTATTTAGTTTCCATGTCTAGACTTGGGCTCAGCATTTACAACATGATCACAATTCACTATACCTGGAAAGATGACGGAAGGCAATTTACTAGGAGACTCAGCTGGAGGTACTGTTTGATTTGAATTAGCACCAGGTTTAATTGCTGGCGCAGCAGGAGTCGCACCCGGAAGCTGCAGCCTCTTCCAAAGTTCAGAACAATTGGTTTTCCAAAATCCAATTTTATCATCCTCTCTGTCATATGTCACCAGTGTATTACGGACAATGATTCCTGTCAAATACAACAAGATGCATCCGTAATGCATGGAGGGGCTTCAGTTCACAAGACAAGAAGGATACAGGAAGGTTAGATGCCCATGGCAAGAAACAAAGGGAATCACATGTCAGGGGGAGAACTTTACCTCCTAAAAGAGTGGTTGGATCTACTCCATTCTGAAAAATCCCCAGGCAATATGCACCACTGACCTTTGTGTGCTTCAAGCATGGTGCAGAAAAATAGAGACAAGATTTAGAATGAAGAAGTTTCATTCAACTGTGGCAACTGAACCAAACATGCAACTGAAAATAAATTGGAAATGCAGATAGTGCGGAAGGAGTATTTTCTGAAGGATGCAAGGAATATAGTTTACAGTTACTGCAGCCTTAAAACTTAAAAGACCAAATAAGAACACTATCAATTACCCGAAAAAGGTAATTTTCTGGAGACAGCAACAGCTTTTGGCCATTCTCAAATACCATATCTACACGAGGAAATGACTTTGACAGCAGTGATACATCCCTGGACAATATATTAATTGATGAAGAAGTGAATTATTGAGGTTAGATAAAGGCCATTCTTTTATCGGCCTCATACCTTCCAGCACCAGAAAAGCAAATATCATTGTAGGTTGGATCAGGGCCATGGATCTGCTTCAGGACAGAAATTTCTTTCATAATCTGCCTCAAATGAGCAAAAACAAACAAATCAAAATAAGAATAACAGCAAACTCTTAAGAGGTTGACTGTGATATGTACGATAAACTATTTAGACAAATTGCGAGCAAATATTCATTGGAAATCAACAAGAAAGCATTGCAGGTAGGACATGTGTCACACTTGCTCATGCAAGGAGGAGTAATGTAACAATCAGAACGAGTAACCTTAAGAGCAAAACTCTTATGCTTTCATAACATGAAAACAGAGTTTGTTCTCATGTTTAGCAGTAATGGCCTTTCATTTGTAAGATATCTTGACAGCACTAAAACAAAAGTTATAGGGGTGCATACAACTTAATGGCATACTAGTGGTTTTACACACATTACTATGAGTGAGTCACTAAGTCTGTGACTAGGCACACTAAAATACTTCGGAAAAAATCTTATTCTGCAACAAAGTGGTAATTCCAGTCGTCAGCGGTCCAGGAAAGCAAACTAGGAGAAAGATCACAGAGAAAATCAAGGTTCAGCCGAAAAGGATGTCAAATTAAGAAGATTGATAGCTTACAGCATCCTTAAATGCAATAAAGGCTTCTTCCGGAAGATAAGCATATGTTGTTCCACTGTCCAATACAGTCCCATGTCTCCCATCAAAGACTTTTTGGTCCAACTTCAATGGCTTCCCAGCAACATGCAATTCCTTTAGCTCAATGTTGTAATACACACTGTAGAAATAAAAAAACTACAGTGAATGTGAGACACCTCAAAATACACCACAGGAGAAACAGCCAAAACCGATGATCATCATTTAACCAACCAAACAACCTACCTGCGATGAGGGTCAGAACGAGTAAAAACCATGTCAGCAGGAGGAGGAATCTCACCAAGTACCATCGCACCCCCACCTACATCCATCCCACCATAACACAACGAGAAAGAATTTCCAATAACATCCTTGTCCACAAGCTGATCCACGATGCTCAACCTGCCACGTCCCAACCCCATGATCCCGTCCGCCTTCTGATTATAAATATCCCCCGTCTCCGCTTTCTCGCAACCAAAAACAGCACGCTGTGGGGCGAGCACGCTCTCGTTCCCAAACGAAATAATGTCCTCAGCGATCACCCCGCTGCTCGAACTCATCTCGGCGTATCGCCTCTCGTAGGTACATTGTTTCCCTTCCTCATCGCAATTACAACTAGGGTTACACTTCACCGCTTGATAGGTACTTGACATATCTGGTTGAAACCTCGGATCCTACATCATCAACAGCCTAAAATTTCAACAGGTGGTATCCAAATTACGAAAATACTCTCAACGAAATCGAGAAAACTGTGAAAAACCTGGTGGTTGCCACAGTGCTCACAGGTGGAGCAAGGGACGTAGGTGACGGTGCTACCGGTGTCAACGATCAGCGCGAATTCCTGAGGCGGCGTTCCTATATGCAGTCTCGTAGTGTAATAACTATAATAACAGTAATACCGGTAAAATTAGGCAAGGTCAAAATCGTAATTCAGCTAAACAAAAAAAAGGAGCAAAGCGTTGGCTAGTTAGGTTTGTGCGGTTACCCGTTGGCGAGGAGATCGTCGAAGAGGCGCATGCGGGCAGTGGGAAGGTCGGATTTCTGGAGGCGCCGGACAATCAGGGAATTCTGGTTAGCACCGGCGGAGGCGTTGGGGATAGTCAGGTGCAGCGGGATTATCATCGGCGGCCACTTCCGGTCACGGGAACCGATCGCGGACGATAAAACGCCGTCGACCTTTATTGCGGTGATTAAAATCGAAAATATAATTAGAGTGAGAAGAGGAGGAGGAGGAGGCCGAGCCATGGAAGAGTAGAATCTGTTGGAGGACGGCGTTAGTTATATCCTCTCTCCGTTTCCCGTCCTCGTAACGGCCGTTACGTATCGGAGGGGAAGAGGAGGAATTAAATTTTGGAGGAAAAGACTAAAGAGGATATTTATTTTGTGATTTGTTTTTTATAGGAAGAAAAAAGGCTTTTTTCTTCGGCGCACTAAAGTACCTGTTAGGGACGGCCACGTCGTTGTCGTTGTCAGGTTTAACAATTAGTACAAGTCCAGTCAGATCAAAAATCATAGACGCTAGTAAGAGACTGAGAATAATAATTTAGCCTAATAGCGAGGACGCGAAAATAATTTTTGAAGAATCGAAGATCACAATCGCAATTTGTTCGTAGACGTAGGAACTAAAATGAATGACTACTACTGCAACTCCAGTCAACAACCCCTAAAAACGTATGGAAAATGACATTTTGCCTATCACTGATTTTTTGTCCAGACCGTGTGATTTTAATTTTGTATGTTGGTCCTTGTAGGTTAAAATCTTTTAGAGCATATAACTAGCGTGCTGCCTAGTTACTAACTGGATAATTTTTTGGGAAAATTACCCTCAGGCCCCTCGGGTTTGCGAAAATTCGTGTTTTAGCCCCCTTATTTTTTTTTATTATCATTCAACCCTTGAATCTTGTCAAAAGTGTATAATTTAGCCCCCGTCGCCGGAATCCGGCGATTTCTCCGGCGAAATGGCACCTAAGATTACTAAAATATCCTTTTCTTTTAAAAAGTAAAAAAATAAATTGAAACACAATCGTAATTCGTATTGAGCTGAAATTTTTCATGAAGTATCCTAAAAATATACAAGATTTACGTAAAATATTTTAGAAATTTTTGAGGTACAAAAATATTTTTTTTATTTTCTAACGTGCCAAAATTTTGTAAAATCATGTAAAATAGAAAATTTGTTTAATTGAGGTGAAACTTGTCCCATGTGTCTTTTAACATATTTAATGAATTTAGGAATCAAAAAGTCTGGATTCTCATGAGCCAATTTTGAAAAAGTCTGCGGATACCAAAAATATAGAGTTTTAATTTATTTTTTTACTAAAGATGGAGTCTTTAGTAAAGATGCTAAAGGACACATAGAACACGTTTAGGTTCTAAATTCACTAAATATGCTTAAGAACACATGGGACAAGTTTAAGCCCAATTAGACAATTTTTCTATTTTATATGATTTTACAACATTTTGGCAAGTTGGAAAATAAAAAAAATATTTCTGTGTCTCCAAAATTTCTGAAATATTTTACGTAAATCATGTATATTTTTAGGATGCACCATGAAAAATTTCAGCTCAATACGAGTTATTATTGTGTTTCAATTTATTGTTTTACTTTTTAAAGGAAAAGGGTATTTTAGTAATCTTAGGTGCCATTTCACCGGAGAAATCGCCGGATTCCGGCGACAGGGGCTAAATTATACACTTTTGACAAGATTCAAGGGTTGAATGATAATAAAAAAAAATAGGGGGGCTAAAACACAAATTTTCGCAAACCCGAGGGGCCTGAGGGTAATTTTCCCTAATTTTTTTCGTAACACGCTGACTGGATAGATGGCAAATTATCAATTTAATCACTAAAATCACTCTGAATTGGGGTGTTGTTTTAACTAAAATAAGTTCAGGGTTTCAGTTAATAGAAGTACATGGTATTTAACCATAGGACGACCATAGAATAATTTTAGAAAGAACGAAGACCACAGTCGTAATTTGTGCATAGACCAAGGACCCTTAAAAGCAATGACAAAATTTCCAAGCTTGATATTTCAGGAGCAAAAGCAACACAAAAGGGTACGATAAAAGCGTATAACAATCTAGTCACATCCGTACACACATTGTGAGCCATTCAACAGGTCTGCAATTTCCAGCAATATACAGAACTATAAAGAGCACAGACACTATGATCCTTTTCCTCTGATCAGCTGCAGAATATTGTAACAAAATCAAGGTAAAATGGCTACTCACTTGCGAACTTCCTAAACATCGCCTTCTTCGTTCCGTTCATACGGTGATCCAAGACCAAAGGAGTATCAAAATGACGAACAACATACATGAACATCAACTTATGGGTGACAGACAATGTAACAGCTATAACAACAGCTTAAAACATACACAGAAACAGCAGCGTAAATCCTATGCTCGTAGTGTGTACGTACGCCCCCTCCATTTTGTACAAGCCTACATGATTGCATTCCTTCTCTTCTCGAACCAAGCAATCACCTTCTTACCATAGATGTTGCTGTGAAGCATGTGAACGTTCTTCCTAACGAGCTCCCGTAAGACCTGATGGGCTTGTCCCTGCTCAGGAACACATGAGAATCAGTGAGATGGCCGAACGAGTACTTAGAGTGAAATGTGATCAGCGAGATCATCTAACCTTGGATACCGAGAGTGCGCACTGGATGACGTAGTTCCCGTAAGGATCCCGGAGCAGCGTAGAAGCACTCGGACTGGTTACCAACTCTAAGATAATTTGTGATGATTGATCGGGTGCAGACTCTGATAAGCACTTCTCAACAACATTGCTGCCGTACTTATTGCAGGAGAGTGCAGCAAAGCTCCCTTTAAGATGATTAAGAAGACTTGCCGTGTAATTCGGTTCTTTCAGTCCCACTATAAGTTGTACCACATAATTCCTAGAGAAGGAGCATGTGAAGCATTGGGAAAAGTTATGTTAGATTGTGATTTACATCGAGACAGCAAATAAACATGAATCAAAACTCAGTAGAACAAACCCGTAACGATCTTCTGCCAGGTGTAGTGAATGTGCAATTATCTCCGCCACCAAACGGGTTTTAAGTTCTCCTTGTGCGTTATGAACGCATAGCTGCATCACACAACAGCCGCTCTTGTGTGTTGAGACACTAAAGCAATTATCTGCAATTTCCTTCAGGATATACTGCCAGAGAAAAATATCCAGCATCAGAAATCTCCTTACACCAAGCTATTTGAACTATCAAATGACAAATGAACTACTTGAAATAAGAAGACAACCAAAAACCGAACCGCAAGTAAGAAATAGTTTGAGACGAGAGGCGTGCATAAAATTCTCAAAGCCACGATGTCAAATTTCTCATTGATGTTTCTTAACCATCTTTGGAGATCATCTCTTTATATAAATGCCATAGGGAGTATGTTAGGAACAGAGAAAATGAGCATCCAAAACAAATAACTCTTTCCAGCAGAAACATATCAACAAAGTTTATTTGTCTACATATCGATGTTGCACCTACATATCAACACACTTCATTTCAGACACAAGTATAAAACCTATCACTGGCAAAGTTAGCTTCGAACATCCAACCTTTCGAACACAAGCATAGAAAACCGTTTATCCTTGAAGGAGTCAAAACAATACCTTGTTGTCTTCGGCAGAGAAATGCTTCAAGCAATACTGGATCACATGGTGACCATTCACATCCTTTGTCATAGCAACAGCAACATTGTTTAGAGATGACATAACAAGGGACACTTGGTCCAGTGTAGTGATATTAGACAACAGCTTCTGTACAGCTCGGGTTCTAACAACCAACAGAAACCAAACCCAAATCAATGGAACAGTTTCCCGACAAGAAACAAATCAAGTTGACTTTCCTTCCAGTCCAACAATATAAAAATCACGTCTGTTGACATACCAATTTAATAGCAAAAAAACAATTTATAAAGAAAACCCACAGACCAATGCTTGTCCCAATTTTAACAAACATAGAATATTAAGACAATCAATCATACATACCCATGCACATTAAGGCAGATGTTAACGAACTGAAACTCCTCCATTGTGATGATAAGAAGGATTCTTGTCCTCTGTTCCTCCCTACAGACCTCAACAAGCTTCTGAATCACAAAATTCCCACAAGGGTCAACCATCAACTCACCCACACAACCAATCAACTCCTGGAAAACCACATCAACTTGATCCCTGGTGAATCCATCAAGTGCACCCTCCAATATCCTGCACCCAACCTGGTCCTTGGCCACCTCGACCAGCCTCCCCCTCAAGTCCCTCAGAGTCAGCCCACTTCCATTCGACCCCGACCGGAGTGGGATCGTCTGGGACGGCCCCACCGCCCTGTAACGGGATGACCCAGTCCAGACCGGAGCCAGCTCATCTGGGTACCAGTAGGCACGACCGAGGTCATGAGCTTCATTAACAGATGGGTAAAATCCACTGGTATGATAGGAAAGATAGTTCCTTTCGACGTGATCATTAAGAAAGGACGAGTCTTGGGCCAACCCGGACACAGAAAAGGCGCCACCTTGGTCGATGGAAAGGTTACACATGGCAGATTCCAGAGACATGAAACCGTTGTCTGGTGTCACAGACAATACAGGGTGTCTACCATCGAAACGTCGCCGTGCAAAGGAACAAACTTGGTCCTCGGACAGGGTCCTTCTTGACAGACATTGTCTTCTTTGTTCTTCCATGACGAAGTTTGATTCTTTCTTTTGATTTCCTCCCTTTCCTTTGGTCTTCCCCTTTCAAATCAATGGGAGAGAGAGAGAGAGAGGGAGGGAGGAAAGAGGCTAATAATAAAGGGTTTTAGTTTTGGGTTTTAAATGGAGAGATATTAAGGGCGATAAGTTTGTTTGGAGAGAATATCTAAAAGATTTTGTATAAAAGAATTTAAAAGAAAAAAAATGAAATTTGAAGAAGAGTTATAATAATAGATGGAGAGGGAGACTTGATAGAGATGAGATGGTGAAATGTTGATAGTATAAGAGTGACACAATATGAAGATAGGAGGAGCTGCATGCATTTTAGGAAAGATTTCATGGGAAAGGAGGAAGAGTGGTGGGGTTAGGTTGTGGTTTGGGGACCTTTTTTAAGGGAGGGGGAAGAATAGTGTGTGTCAGAGCACATTTGATTCTATTTTTTTATATGTTTGATGTCGATTTAATAAATCAATTAATCTAGATTTGAAACGATAAAATATTTAAAAGTTGACATAATTTTTTTAATAATTTTTTTTTGGGTGTAATGTATTTACAATAATTTGAAATCAAAACTCGATTAGGACGGAATAAGCAAAGTTGCAAGTTGATTATTATTGGCGTGTGAGCACATTTGTTGGCCTATGAAATGCTTCCTTTTTATGTTTTGTTTGGCCAATGGGAAACCGGGATTGCAGTTTTGTCCTTATTTCCATTTACAGGGTCAAATTAAAAAGACTTGCAATATCTCTGTATTTTGTTTTGCTTTTTCACGTAAATAATATACGACAAAAAGGACCCTGTATTGTATGGATTGGTGATGGTTGATTAAAAAAAAATACAGAACTTGAAAATCCAATCCGTGGGAGATAAAAAGATTTGGTTAGTTTTGTAAACCGAGATGGTGGTGGAGAAAAAAACAACAATATTGTATTTGTAGTTAGAGATCAGCAATCGGAAATCTTGTTTACCATTTTTCAAACTCTGAACAATGCAATTTTAATCCTAAAATCAATTTGATTTTGAATTCAAATTTTAAACCAGAAACCAGTATTTGACATACTTCCCGGGTGTCATCGAGTTAGTGTGTCAAATTTTAATAGGATTCACAAATTGAACATCAAAGTAATAATAAGATAAGTGAACTCGTAAAAAAATTGAGTTGCACAATTTTCTTTACAATTTTTATCAACAAGAAAATAAAACTATAGCTTCTTTGAGCCGTCGCATGGGATTTTATAGCAACACGGAATTAGTAATACTAATATCAGTCCTTGTTTTATTTTGTCAGATGACAAACAAATCAATTAATTTAACTCTATGGCTTTTCATTATAAAAAATATTTGTAGTATTTAATAGACGGAGTATTCTGTGATATACTTTCCCAGTGGATGGGTAATAGTTAACCACTAAATTGGAGTGATTTTATTATGCTTAGGATATATGAAGTGGACTAGTGGAGCATGTGATAATGTCGATTATTGTAGTTATTGTTCTTCTGTGTTGTACCCAATTTCTAAGCTTAATCCAAGATACATCATTAATTATTAATTATTGTTCTTCGATTACGATCAAAGATGGGGCTACCTTTGGTTTGGTCCGACCCTTATTGTGGGGATACTCCATTAAAGGATTTGTTTCCACGACTTTTTTTAAATTTCGACTTCCAGGGATACTCCAATTTCTGATTGTTTTATCAGAAATGGAGCTCTAAGAGACTGCAATCTTTTACGTCCGTGCGAGCCTCTGAAGAAGATCAGGTTATATTTTTGTAACTCCAAATTCGACACTGCAATCTTAATCTCACTTCACAGGACAAAATATGTCGAACAAATTAATGGATTTTATACTATAAAAACTTCGAGGCTAATGATATTTGACGAGGCTTTCATAAGAAATCAACTATTTGAATAGCTGAAATTAATTTGGAAATTCATGATCTCCCTAAAAGTTTAATATTTTTTATTACTTTGTAAAAACAATTGCAAACACGAGATAACTTAATCAGAAATTGAAGGTTAGGTGCATGATGAGACTATTTATGTCCTCTGTTTGGTGAAGAGAATGAAAGTGTTTCTCATATTTTGCTCCACTGTCAATTTGCAATCAAAATTTGGAGTTATTTTTCGAAGTTGTTTTGGTGAAAAAATCAATAGAGATATTGGTAAAAAAAAATTTGAAAATGTTACTTATTATAGCATGTTAAAACAAAGTATTTTTTTTGAAAAAAGATAATAATTCTGGTTATTAACAATGCTCTTTTTCATAAAAAATAATGAATTTAATAGTCAAATTCGATTTTTTTTTTTGTTATGAAAAGATTTTTTTCGCGAACTGAGATAAATATTTTTACAATATTACGCGGAGGGATATTGTAGAATTGTTGTCAAGTGGAGCTGTCTCGGGAGTTATTTTCTGTTACAATTCTTTACAAAAGATTTTGTACGAGACACTAGTACAATCTTGTATTCATACCAATATAAGATGAAGACGAAGATGCACCATCTCCTTGTTAACATTGTCCTACCCAAAAGTGTCGCACCAGGGAACCCAATTCCTCGTTTCATTTCGCCGAGTGACCATTTGGTCTAGTGGCATTATTCCCACCAATGTGGGGTGAAGTTCAGGGTTCGACTCCTGACATGAACATTTCTGATGTAGTGGGTGTTTGGTTTGGCTGTTAGAGATTAATAGTTGGCTGATAGATATCTATCAGCCAATTTTAGGTGTTTGGTGAATTAAAAAAAATTGGCTGTTGGGTTTTTCCAACAGCTAGAATTTATAGCTGTTACATTTAGCTGATGACTGTTACAATATCAAATTACTAAATAGCCCTTGATTTAGATAATTTCTAATTAAATATTAAATTAAGAAGGACACTTTTTTTAATTGGCAAAAACATAGAGATAAATATTAAATATTATTATTAAATATTAAATTAAGAATGACACTTTTTTTTATTGACGAAAATATAGAAATAAATACTAAATATTATTATATTAAATATTAAATTAAGAAAGACACTTTTTTAATTGGCGGGAGTATAAAGATAAATAATATGTACTATATTAAATATTAAATTAAGAGAAATACTTTTTAATTGGCGAAAGCATAAAGATAAATAATATGTATTATATTAAATATTAAAGAATGATGTTTATTAGTCAATTACCCTTATAAGTAATTTTACAACTCAACATCAACAACCAATGCCAATTTACCAAACACTTTTGCAAAAATCGGATATCAGCTATCAGCCGAGTACTATCAGCCAACAGCTAACAGCTAAATTCCATCAGCCGTACCAAACAGACCCGTAATAGAATAAAGTATTTCTGATGTAATAGAATATGATTTAGAATAGGATCTCAAAAAAAAAAAATCTTCCTTGTTTCATTTCAAAGTCTTGAGCGTTTAAGGAAAAAAAAATTGGGAGAGAAATAAAATGAAATTCGTCTAAAATTCAAAATTTTAAGTTTAATAAATTTTTTGGGAGATGACAAAAGGACTTACCAGTATGACGTCTTTGAGGATATCATACGTGTAATATTGGGGTTATTTTTCAGCCAAAGAGAGAAGGAGTTGAACCGTTGTCATTTTCCCTCAGTCTTCCTCTTGTATTGGTGGTTGACAAGTATAAATCTCGCAAATTGGTCTCTTTTCATTGCACACTCCGCCAAGCTTTCCACTAATCATTTTTTGGGCCTAATCCACGGCAGATAATCTCTGGTGTTGCCGTGTTGGTCACCCCAGTTAGCCGAAAAGTCTCTTCTTGGCCCTCCCGCAACTTCTTTGCTTCGTTTTTATGTGTGGTGTTCTCTGCGAAATATCTATCATTTTGAGATTAGACCTCAGACTGATTTTAATTCGTTTTTGGGCCAATGTTTATCAAATCTGAGAGAGAAGTCCCGTGGTTTTTTATTAAGTAGAAAAATGTTGAACAGAATGACTTCTCAGATCAATTATATTGCTCTCACGAAGAGAAGGCCCGTGTAGGATGGACGAGGCCCGAGGACCACAGTTAGCACTCAAAGGGCCGAGCCTTGAACAAGATAACCCCAACTCTATCAACCTGATCCTCGCATTGGACCATTGAGCCCATCCATCCTCGTGGTCAAGCCCTCTCCAGGACAGGTCTCTTCCCGGCCCCAAAGGGCATAAATAAGTTATTTCATCAATTCACGGTATTCAATTCACTAATTTATTATTTTTATCATTTATTACTCAATCAAAAACAAGATATTAAATTCAAAGTTGGGAAAGAAGCCTCCCCATCTTGGCGCGTGGCTGGCATACAAGCGTTAAAGGTTGTCGCTTGGGCATTGTGATCCCGGCCCCTTCGGTCATGTCTACTATCTCACCTCTCAACGTGGCCCAGTCAAAACACTGGACCAGCGAGCCCAAGACCAATCCCATCGTCCTCAAGGCCAGGGCTTCTCCCGGGCAACTTCTCCTCCCGGATCCAAAAGGCAACAACCTGAACCCATCTCGTACCCCATCCACCTGCCCTTCGAACCTCTCTGGCTTGAACTTCCTCGGGTCGGCCCATAGCTTCGGGTCGTTGTGTATGGCCCAAAGGTTGACAAACAACATGGTGTCCGAAGGGATCGTGTAGCCTTCGACCACGCACTCCTCGGACGACAGGTGGGGTACTAGAAGTGGTAGGACAGGGTACATGCGCATAGTCTCGCGGATTATTCCACGGAGGTACGGGAGATTGGAAAGATCTGATTCTTCCACTAACCGGTCGTTCCCAACGAGGTTGTCCATTTCTTGTTGAGCCTTGTCGAGAGCTTCCGGGTTGTTTACCAGAAGCGACATTGCCCATTCCATGGTGTTGATAGAAGTATCAGACCCCGCCGATAATATTGTCTACGTCATGCCCATATTTGTAAGAATTTTCGTATTCAATCCGAATTATTAGTAACCACAATCAGAATCTGTAAAACAAAAAGGACTTACGAGTACGATGCCCTTTATGATATCATCTGTGTAATAGTTGGGTTGTTTCTGCGCCATAGAGAGTAGGAACTGAACCATTGTAAAGTTTCCCTCGGTGTTGCTCTCGTATTTGTCGTCCAGTACAAATTGTGCGAATTCGGCTCTTTTTCTAGCACACTCGGTCAAGCTTTCCACTAGCCATCTTTTGGGCCTAATCCACGGCAAATAGTCTCCGATGTTGGTCACCCCGGTTAGCCGAAAATTCTCTTCCTGGGCCTCCCGAAACTTCTTCGCTTCCTCTTCGTGTGTGATGTTCTCCCCGTAGTATCTGTCATTTCAATGCGGTGATACACACGACTAATTTATGTTGGTCGTCGGGATTAAGATCTAACTTATTGTATAGTCATCTGTAAGACGAGATTGTCCAGTATATTTGAGTGAATACGGGCAACGACAATCGTCCCCGGTATATGAAACTACTACTACATTTTCTAAAAGACACCAACAATTTAAATTCGAACAGAATAAATACACGCACCTTCTACCAGCAATCATCATGGTCAATGAATTAAGCAAGACTTCGGAAAATAGGGTCTTCATGTTGACCGTCTGGCTTTCGTTACGGTAAAGCCGGCTGACCATAGACTTGACCTCATCAACTCGGATGCGAGACGTGGCTGCGAGGCGGCTGGCCGACAAGAGCTCGGCGGAGAAAATCCGTCTCAGGTTCCTCCAGTGATCCCCGTAGGGAGAAAGGCTGAGCAACGTATTGTTGTACCCAAGACACCTCCCCAAGAGGAAGTTTGGACGGTTTGCAAAAACTAGGTCGTTCTTGGACAGGAATTCTTCAACGATGGACGGAGAGGAGGCGACGACTGCTCGCCGCGACCCGAGCTGGAGGTAGATCAACGAGCCGTGGGTGTCGGCGAGCTTGGCAAGGGTTCGGTGGAGTGGTTTCTTGAGGAACAAGAGATGGCCTAGTATCGGCAGCGAGAAGGGTTTTGGTGGTAGGTTTCGAATCTTGTGTACGAGATAGTGCTCTGTGAGGAGGTACAAGACTAAGAATAATGGCAAGTAATAGAACAGGGAAGACATGAAAATTAATTTTGAAGATAAATTTTGATGGACTAGTTGTGTGGATTACTTCTCCGATGATGTATTTAAAGAGATGTATCAGATTTCCCACCATAAAATAATATCCTGCCAGTCTCACTGACGAGTGCCATTGTGGGATTATTTTTTAAAAGTGACATTCTGACGGGTTAATTAAAATAACGATCAAAATTGGGGATGCTCAATGTTTAGACTAAATAATTAAAGATACTTATCTGACGCACCCGATCACAAATTAATTTATTATTATTTAAACAATGTGAATTGAACTTTCAAAGGGAGCAGATGCTCTTTGCTAATGTCCAGCAGATACCACACAACTCTAGTCCAAAAGTAGTTGATGATGAGTTACTTTCCAAAAATGTGCTTAAATGGGGTAGTGCAGAGTTTAGAGATTTGGTAATTTGTATTTTGAAATCAGATCTAAATACTTGAAACATCACACACAGGTAGCCTCCAAATTGAATGCAATCAGTTAGCAGGTGGACGTCAATTTGATTTCTCCATACAAATCGATTTTTTTATATTATAATTTCCACATCTAACACAAAATTTTAAAACAAGTAAATAATATTATACCAATGCATCACAACAAAAACACGGGATTGATAGTCTTATTTTTTTTTCATTTTCACCCAAATGCCACCCATATGAAAGTACGCACCATTTGTATGTTCAAGACACATATTTCATTACCACAAATAAATACCAACACGTACACTTTTGTGTTGGCCGTGTCCAAAGCGCTAACATAATTATCAAACCAAAGAGCTCAAAATTCCTCACATTTGAGAGAGAATTTTAAGCATATCCTGACGAGGACGAAACTTTGGCATCAATGGCTGATCTCTGGGCAAGGTGATCCCAGCTCCTTCAGCCATATCCACCTTCTCCTCCCTCCCAACCGTCTCCCACTCAAAGCACTGGATCAACAGTCCCAACGTCAGCCCCATGACACGTTGGGCCATCACATCCCCAGGACAGCTCCTCCTCCCATACCCAAACGGAAGCATCCTACACATCCCATCTTTGGTCCCCTCCATCCCGTTGAACCTCTCCGGATCGAACTTCTGCGGGTCAGCCCAAACCCGAGGGTCACTGTGTATCTGGCGGACGTTGACGAAGAGCATGGTGCCGCGGGGGACATGGTAGCCCCCGACGACGCAGTCCTGGGACGACGCGTGGGGGAGCAACGTCGGGATGACGGGGTAGAGTCGCATCGTCTCGGTGATTACGCAGCGGAGGTAAGGTAGGTTGGGGAGGTCGGAGTCGTCGATGAGGCGGTCGTGGCCGATGGAGTTATCGATTTCGGCTCTGGCCTTTGTTAGGACATTGGGGTGGTTGACGATGAGTGATAATGCCCATTCCATTGTGCTGCTTGTGGTTTCGGTCCCCGCTGCTAAGATCACCTGCACCACATTGGTTAACGCACAATTGTTCGATGTTCGAAACAAAAGTGACATTTAAAACACAACACTCTCAATAATTCTAACATGAAAAATCTAAGTACTGAATGCGTAAATTCTGGCATTACTAATATTACTAACCGCTGCGGCGGAACATGTATAATTGCCCCAACCTAAAACTTTTTTTATTACTAATTTTTTTTTAATGTATATTCTCACTAAAATAAAAATTTTATCTAATTAAAAAAATTAATAAACCTACAAACTGAACTAAAATCTTAAAAACATTTAATCATTCTTTCTATTGTTCTCATTTTCAAATTTTCTGGCTTCCACTGACAGCACATCAAAAGTCTTTTTGATCCGTTGATAAAAAGTAATGATATAAATGAACTTGAGCTGAAGAATCGTAATGATAAATAAAAACTGAACTAGTATTGGATATCATATTAAAGAGTCATTTGGTAATTTTCAATAAAATATGATATATTTAATAATTACTTTATTTATTGTTGATTGTTACCACTCTTTTATTGACCGGAGGGATTAAAAAAAACTATGTTATTTTAGAAACTAATGTGTTGGATTATAGAACCTGATTGATGTTCGAAAAGAAATTGAATGATTGAGTGAAAATTAAGGTTCTAACGATTGATAGTGGAATCAAACTTCGAATATTGGGGACCCACCAACCGCTAGATTAGGGAACATAATTAATAGATTGTCGTACCTTTTTCATTGCTACTAGCCATTCCCTAATTAGTATTGCTTTTATTCAAATAAGTTACCAAAAATTAACTAATAAAGGTTCTTTTTAATAACAAAATTTTGAAATTGAATTATCGATAAGGCAATATATAAATCTTTGCTGAAAAAGTTTTTACATTTTTTTAAAAAATTTTATTTTAGTTGAATGTGAATTAATAGTTGAACAGCAGTTATAAACCTAAAAATAACAGATAAAATTTACCAGGACAAGGCCTTTGATGACATCATCGGTGTAATTCTCAGGATCCTGACGTTGCTTCTCAAGCATGGCTCCAATAAACGTCGTCGTCTTCTTCTTCCCCTGTACCGATTCATCTCCATCTTCTTCGTCATCACCAACGTGATCCCTTCTGTGCTCATCAATCAACCCCTGCATGAAATCATCCCTCTCCCTCTCCAACTCGACCAACCTCTTCATCAACTTCTTGTTCGGACCAATCCAAGGCAAGAAATCTCCGACATTTGGAGTCGAGTTCAACGCCACCATCTCCTCGAGAATCTTTCTGTACCTCCTCGCGTCCTCCATGTCCAAGACGCTCTCGCCCACGTAGAACCTCTTCCCGGCGACTATCATCATCACGATGTTAAGCGACAGCCCGAAGAACGTGGCCTTCATGTCGACCTCGTTGGTCTTGTCGCGGAACAAGTTTCGGGCAAGTAACTTGACCTCGTTGAGCCTTATCTCGGACAACATCTGGACCCGGCCGGATGAGAGGAGCTCGGAGGAGAGTATCCTCCGTAGCCTCCTCAGGTGGTCCCCGTAGGGTGCTTGGGCGAGGTAAGTGTAGTCGTGGCCAAGGTGCTTCCCTAGTAGGAGCCTGGGACGGTCGGCCAAGACGGCGTCGTTCTTGGAGAGGCATTCCTCGGCGAGGGAAGGCGAGGAGACGACGATGAAGGGACGGGAACCGAGCTGGAGGTAGACGATGGGGCCCAGTTTGTGGGAGAGCTTGGAGAGGGTGAGGTGGAGTGGCTGCTTGAGGAGGTGAAGGTGGCCGATGACTGGGAGGGGAAGGAATGGGGTTGGGGGAAGGTTTTTGAGCTTGTGGATAAGGAAGTGTTTGGTGAGGATGTAAATGGACAAGGAGAGGGGAAAGTAGTAGAAGAAGATGAAGAGGATTAAGGTGGCCATGGTTGGGGATTTGGTCTAGGGGATGAAGAAAATGTTTTTTGTCTGATTTTGTAACTTTATTTAACGTTGTTGGCTTTGGAACAACGAGACAAAGGGATGTTTCCCCATAATTAAGGTGGAAGATTTCTTTGGTAAGTAACAAGGTAGATGTTTTGTTTGGTAAGCAATAATTCGGGCAATAAACACTTGAGTTATTCCAATTTAAATATTTTTTGAGTTCAAGTCTTGAGATTGAAAGAATTTTATTTTATTTTTGGAAATTTTTTTCATATTTAAAATTTATCCGAATTAGATCTAAACTTTTTCGACTTGAATTTCTATTAACAAGTAAGTGCAATATACTCTTAAAAAATTAATAATTATGGGAAAGTTTCTGGGAAAAATATTAAATTTGGTTGACAAATTCAGGCATTTCCTCTGTTAGAGGATGACCACAGACACAGATTTTGGCAAAAAATAATTGGTACTTTAACAAAGATTAAGATTCTTCTTGCCTGGCAATGAAATGGATCCAGACGCAAGCAAGGACAAATCTATTATTGTTGTGCGTATGATGGTTAAAAACAATTTTACAAGTGGTTTGGGAAGTAATAAAAAAGACCCCAACCACAGTGCGTGTGCATAGAGCTCCAATCCAATTGGAAAAATAGAAAAGACGTCAGGTAATTTTCTAGGAGAATATTTCAGGCTAAACTATATACTCTTCTACGTGGATGTCATAAATGAATTGCTATTTTGGTCCAGAAGAAAAGAAAAAGACTCGCTATTTTTGCATATTAAATCAACGTCATTTCGTCGGTATATCTCCACCATTATCCAGGCCGGCATTCAAATATATTGGAAAATAGCACTTGTTTGTTAGCATAATTTAATTTTTTCCTCTAATTATTATACTTATAAAAAAATCACACAAATACTTAAACTTGAAATAACTAAACCGGCCATGAGAGTCTGCAATATTCTGTTATTGTTCAACATCAATTGATGTTGCAACGACTAATTGTACCGCTAAACAATTCAAGATTGAGTTGACATTAAATATCATTTGTGTTATTTAATTGATTCTGGTCTTATCAGCGAACACAAATCACTCAATATTTGATATATTATACTCGGGATGACTTGGTTACTAAATCAAATTTTAAGAATCGTACAATATTTTTTAAAAAATTTAAAAATCACAGGATCAAAATGATTTTTTTAACACGAATCGGTATCACATAAAAAAATCAGTATTGCAAAATTTTTAAAAATAAAAAATATACATGTTGGATTTTTTTACAAAAATCTAAAAACTATGAGACCAAAGTGAAAAAAATTCACACAAACGGTATCACATAAAATAAATGCCAATATTGCAAAATATAAAAAGTATAAAAAAAAATAAAATACTTGTGCAGTTATCGCAGGAAGAAAATGCCAATACGGTCCATTAAAAAAAATACAAAAAACTAAAATACTCATGAAAGTATCGCATAAAGAAAATACCATTGTCGCATAGAAAATGACAACATCGCATAAAAAATTGCCATTATCACATGAAGAAAATGTCCACGATTCCTCTAAATTCTATACCATACAAAATCAATTATTCAATCCGAATCGAGGAAATAATGAAGTTTCACTTCAAGTGAACCAAACCAAACCAAACCAAAACATCACATTTCTTTCTCTCTTCCTCTTGAATTATAGTCAATGTCCTGCCAATCTTCTCAAATCAGGAATTTTTTAACCTCTTTACATTAAGTTTCCGCAACCGGCACGCTGAAAATCAAGGCCGGTTTATAAACTGGTTCAAATGAATTGATACAATGGCCAAAAAGGTCAGAGCACAGAACGAAGATAACAAAAAATCTGCAGATTGCTTCTATCCTAATGAAGACCAAGAACTCAAATCAAAGTTCACACTTTACATGGCTCAACCTGAGAGACAAAAACAACAGGCAGCACATAGAGCAGCCAAATCTTTTAGACTTAACGTGCACCATATCTCGAGATGGATTTGGATATAATCATCTCTACGGGCTGAACAGTCTTCTTACTTTATGAACTAGCCTCCTGCATATGGGACACACCTTACTCTCTCCCTCCATGATCCTACAAATTCGAGTACTTGATTAGTATCTCTTTATCATTCAATATAGATAAGAGTGTGATGTGATCCTTTGGAAAGTTTACCTCTGAGCACAATCGTAGCAGGTCGCGCAGTGGCCGCAGGGAACGAAGAAGCAATTGCGCTGATCATCGTAACAAATTATGCAAAGTTTGGCATCGTATAGATCCTCTGAGCTACTCGAGGATCCACCATCATCGTCATCTTCTTCCTTGTTAGTCCCGTACGTGGAAGGGATCGGCTTGCAAGGTAGTATAGGTGTAGTCTCGGATACTTCTCTTGCAGCTACATCTGCCAAGTTGCTGTTGCTAGTAGCATCAGTGTCAAGAGCTCCAAGATATTTCAGCACAAGGAATATGATGATAACAATAAACCCTGCATATCCGAAAAAGTTTAGTCCGGTTAGTCGGTGTTCTAAGTAGAAAACAGTCAAACATAAACACAAGTATTCAGACGTTATTGCATACCCAAGAGGGCAACGTAAGTTACTATACGAGCGAGGAACGATAGTTCGATGTACCATCCACCTAAATCACCCTGCAGTCAATCACTCTATCAAGACCGAGATACAAGAAGATCAAATGGTTTTGAAACTCGTAAATCAACATAGATAGGAATGAGGATTCTACGTGGTTTGGTGTTGTTAGGACAACATAGTGTATAATTGGAAACGACAGACTGATCTGGCACGATCCGTTAGTTGTTGAGCATATATGTGTCGATTTCGACAAATCGTACATCATCGAGGTCACATTCACTGTCACTGTCATTACGATACTCCTCGGATTGGAGTTTATCAGCCCGAGATAGTACTTGTCGTCCTCCTCGATCAAGTACTCGGCTTGTTTACCTGCAGGCATAAGCAGTCGCTGGATTCAGTTACGAGGTCTCAACAGCATACTGGATCACATACAATCCCAAGTAAGTGAGATTTAATACCACAATAAAAAAACAATGAGAGAACACTTACTAGTGAGTGGGGCACTGATGTTAATATATTCTGAGGAGCTCGTTAATATTGGTTGCAAGGTTTGAGTCTTCCGTTCCCCTGCAACAAAATAAAGCAAAGTCCTTAGTTCCAATACATAAAAGTTGACTTTTTAAATCTGGCGAGAACTTAGTAGATTGAGCAATTCAGGAAGCTAATTATACCTTTAAGCATAACGAGCTGGAGTTGATCCATAGCGCGGGTTTGAGCCGCCCAGCTCATTCGGATCCTCGACCCCTGGTTCAACCACAAAGCAAATCCCTGTAGGAAAATAAGATGACAATGGACAGATCAATAACTGCTTCAAGATTCACTTTTTCCTATTCCAGCAACAATTAAGTCAGGCACGAAAGAGAGTGACTGGAATCCGAATGTTTGACCTTTCTGCTATAAGATGAAACAGTCATGTACTTGGTGACACTCCAATTGGTCTCGGGGCCCAATTGTGGCCTCTCAGAGAATCCATGAAGAAGGACTCCTCTCTTGTCATCGTCTCTGACTTCAACCTGCTCCACGAACACGGAACTCGTTCTCATTAACCGAGATGAGCTCGGCCCGAGCACCATCCGGCAATCCCCGTAATACCCATATCTCAAACTCATGGAAACTGCAAACACAAACAGCAAAACACTCTGCCTTAGAATGAAATGGTCGATTTAACAGATAACCCTTTAACGAGCCAAATGGGAGAATTACATGCCACATATCCATAGGATCAAGGGGGTAAGCAACCTCCCCCAAGGGTCTCGTGATCGTTGAGAAAGCCTGGGACGTGGCAACCCGACCGGCCGGTACATTGGTGGGCTCGAATTCGAATTCGAAGAAGAAGAAGAAGAAGATGTGGAAATGGATAGGAGAGGTAAGGATACAACAGGAACTCAATGTTGGTCTGAGAAAGAGGAGGACTGGACAAGACCAAGACTAGTAGGTTTGCCCGTGTGTTATTAAGGCAATAGCTTCAGCTTCAACTAACTGTTTTTTCTTTGGGTTGTTTGGCGGGTAACCGCTGGGGTTTTTTGAACGTTAGGTGTCGAGGAAACTATAACCGATGTGGGAGCCTTTCTTGTCTTAATTTCAAACGTTGGTCCATTTTTTGTTCAAGTCAACGCACGTGCTGGTTCGTGTGATTCGTGTTAAAATTAAGAGAAAAACAAATTGGGTTATCAAATTTACATAAATTGTATAAATGGGTTCATGTAGTTTGTATAAATTGTCTGATTTGGTCCATATGTAACTAAAATACCTTTGGGTCTCTAAACCACAGTTAAAGAAGCACCCGTAATTGAACACTCGCGAGATAATCAGAATATTTATACAAACTATAAAATATCAGAATTTATTTTTTCTTGAACTTTTCTTCTCGTTATCTAATTAATTGAGGTCTCACTTATAATATAGTGGTCTCGGAATGAACTGCCACGTTAATGTGTGAACGTTTCTTTTCTTTAACCTTTCACTTTCTTACATTTATGGAGAGGTCCGCATTTCTACTCCAATAAGATATTTCAAATTTTCTGAGTGATGGAGAAAAGTACTAAAATTATGATTAAAGAAACAAAATACCCTCTCAAAAGTTTTTTACAAAATTAATGAAAGATTTATCTTAAGCTTACAAAATAAGATCATAGAAAACTATTGGGCACAAGACACGCTTTGATGTGCAAAAACACCAATAAACTATAAAGTACCCATAACTCATAATTCATAAACCTGGTTCGTTGATGGGCTGTTGTCTTTCCGATGGGCCCAATTGGGCTCATGACACACGCTGCCCACGAAAATTGGACCACCTCCTTAAAGAGGAAAAACACCAGATAAGAGTGGAGAATCAAATTTTCTGGCCAACAACTCGGATTTAAATCATAGAAACCAAAAAATATCATTAAAATTGTCATTTTAAAATAAGATCTGATATATTATGTTCGAAAATAAAATCGAGACAGGGTAATTGACTTGACCCAGTGAGCGTCCTTCGGTAAATAAGAAGAGGGCCAGTGGGCGTGGACGGGTGGATGGATCACATTTTTTTGAGGCTTTGCCTCGAGAAAGAGGAAGAGAATAGGAGCCCGATGGTCATGAATTTTGTGAGCCGCACGTGCGATGACAAGGATCTGAGGAAGCGAGGCAGAAAAAGGAAACTGTCGTCCGTGGACGCGTGTTTAAGCTTGCCCGCTCCTGTCCCCACAACCACAGCTGGAACCCTAGGTGTGAAGACGGAGGCCATGTGATGTGATGCCTCTTGTTTGGGTGTGGGGGCCCACAGGAAACCCCTCTTCCCCGATGCGGATCTGGGCTTCGGTTTGCTACTTCTCCTCGAAGAAGACATCGGTTGGCGGGTGATGAAATTAAGACTCGTCTCTAGTGGTAACTCTTCTGTTGTGTGGGGCCACATGAACATTGCTTTTTTAAAATTGATGAGATAAATTATCGACTAATATTTATTAATTAAGTGTCATAGTATCAATTCGAATATATGGATTAAATTAGGGATAACTTCCCTCAGGCCCTTTGGGTTTGCGGAAATTAGTGATTCAGCCCCTCTAGTTTTTTTTTTTATTATTTAGCCATTTTAGCTTGTGAAAAGGGTATTATTTAACCTCTGTCGCGAGAATCAACTCTTTTCTGCGGCGAAAATGGACCTAAGATTACTAAAATACATTTTTCCTTTAAAAAGTAAAAAAATAAATTGAAACACAATCGTAATTCGTATTGAACTAAAATTTTTCATGAAGCATCCTAAAAATATAAATCATTTACGTTAAATATTTCAAAAATTTTGGAGGCACAGAAGTATTTTTTTTATTTTCCAATATGCCAAAATTTTGTAAAATCATATAAAACAGAAAATTTGTCTAATTGGGCTGAAACTTATCTCATGTGTCTTTAAGTATCTTTAATGAATTTAGGAATCAAAAAGTCTGGATTTTCACGAGCCAATTTTGATAAAGTCTGGGGATACCAAAAATATAAAGTTTTAATTTATTTTTTTACTAAAGATGGAGTCTTTAGTAAAGATGCTTAAGGACACATATAACAAGTTTTAAGTCCTAAATTCACTAAATATGCTTAAGAACACATGGGACAAGTTTCAGCTCAATTAGACAAATTTTCTATTTTATATGGTTTTACAAAATTTTGGCACGTTGGAAAAAAAAATACTTCTGTGCCTCCAAAATTTCTGAAATATTTTATGTAAATCATCTATATTTTTAGGCTATTTCACGAAAAATTTCAGCTCAATAAGAATTATGATTGTGTTTCAATTTATTTTTTTATTTTTTAAAGAAAAAGGGTATTTAGTAATCTTAGGTCCATTTTTGCCGGAGAAAAGAGCTGATTCCGGCAACAGGGATTAATACCCTTTTCACAAACTAGAGCGGCTAAATAATAATAAAAAAAACTAGAAGGGCTGAATCACTAATTTCCGCAAACCCGAGGGGCCTGAGGGGAATTATCCCATTAAATTATCTACATAAATATTGGTAAAAAACTGAAAAATATATTAATGATAAAATACAGTCGAATTTTATAGACAGTGCATGATTCAAATTGAGCATTGTTGAATTTTGGTCTCTAGTAGTAGATATATTCTCACTTCCTGTAATCAACAAAAAAGTCGGTAAAGTAATTAGTTGGAGACACTCTACAGACCATTATAAAGATTAATAACCTAGCTCACGGTTAAAGATGATGGAATACGAAATTGGTTACTGTGTGTTCTACTAATGTGCGGTTTTCGTGATATAACATATCGATAAGAAATATTAGGGACAATCAATAATCAATTATTATTTCTCAAATATTAGGACTGTACAAATTTTTGCATGCATGTTTTGAAGGAGGTATCTTCGGACCGCTTTTTTTTTTTTCTACGGTGTCGTCATCTCGGTGACAAATTATTTGATGGCAACAAACTGAAAGATTTGTCTGTATCTTTCTACATGATGTCTACCTCGATTTCCCTTCACTCGCACTTTTGCACCTCTCATCCATCACAAGTACCCAGCAAGGGACCGAGAGTTTCAATTTCTATATATACATTATTCTCACCCTTTGAGGTTTCTGGGCTAACCTAGCCAGCTTCTCCATTACCACACATCGAGATATAGAATGGGAAGGGTGAAGCTTCAGATCAAAAGGATCGAGAACACAACAAACAGGCAGGTGACTTTCTCCAAGAGGAGAAATGGGCTCGTTAAGAAAGCTTATGAACTTTCGATTCTTTGCGAAGTAGATGTTGCTCTCATCATGTTCTCCCCCTCCGGAAGAGTTAGTCTCTTCTCTGGAAACAACAAAAGGTTCAATCTTTTACAGCAATCACTTTCCTTCCAACAAGTTATTTGAATCCCAGCTAACTAGCTACAGCTATAAGTTAATGGATTCCACATAAACTGTCTTCTTGTTCCTTTTGTTGAAGCATCGAGGAGGTTATGATGCGGTATGTGAATCTCCCTGAGCATGAACGAGTCCGGTGAGTAAGTTTTCTTTTGTTGCATTCGGTATTTGGTATCTTCCTTGAGAAAATCACCGAGGCCATTTTTTTTGGGTGCTTCGGTGAACCCATCTTCCTGATTCAACGCCTTTTTATGACGAAGGCTACATAATCAAGAGGTAATCTATTTAACTTATCAAACTAGCAGCTAGATCCACGTACATATGATGATCTGAGCTGTATGGTAATCCAGTTTTTGCAAAGAGTTCTCAGAAAGTTTAGAGCTGATCAAGACAGCCCATCTCATCAACCAACATGCACCAGGTAAATAGCTTATTATTAGTTTTTTTCCTTGATACTCGTAATTGTGTGTATTGTCAAGTAATTTATGAAACTATTCAATTAAATCACTCGTACAAATTCGAGCCAGGTAAATAGCTTATTATAAGTTTTAAATCTGATATTAATCTGATCTTCTTGTTTAATTTGCCCTACCTTACACCCCAATCCCTTTCATTGTGTACTGAGGCATCCTCCTTGATACTTTCCACTCGTTTCTCTTTTTGTTGCCCCAAACCGTTGGGAGAAGTAATGCTGCTACAGATTCTCAGATCCAGGTACGTGTCGATGATTATATGTAACTTGTCGGACCCGTTTTTGCTTAATCGATAATTAGTTTTGTTCGTCATCATCTCGAAAATTTCAGGATCTCCAGCGAGATATTGGTCAATTCAGGTCCAAGATAGAAGACCTGGAGAACCAACTGAGGTCGTGATATTTCCTCCATAGATTCCAAGTACACGCTTGTACGCAAAACCCTAGGTTAACCCACATGAAAATCTCTACCACTCTCTTCAGGATATATCAGGGAAATTTCTCCCATACCACGACACTGAGAGAGGCAGAGTCCCAAGAGCTTGCCCTCCAAGATTGTATAAAACGTCTGCGCAAGCGCAAGGTACGTGTTTCTGGGTATCGTTGAAGATATAAATTTGTCAATTGGAGCATGCATTTACACATATACTAATCATTGCTTTTTTGTTCCACCAGCTTGTTTTGAAGGAAGAACACGGTCATTCCTCTCGCTCAACGCCAGCTACTCCCCAGGTACAGGAAATTTAACTTCTTACACCAAATTGTTATTACAAGAATTGAACCACCTCGACATCTATAATTATATATTCAATTTCTGCTTTCTGCCCGATGATTTATTGCTATTCAAAGACATATTACGTGTATCTATGTGATATTTCTCAGTGTTAAAGAATCATACTTCGTTAGTTCGGAATATAGTTAAACGAATTTATAAATATGAAAAACTACAATTTTTCATCTAAATAAAAAAAAATCAATTATTGTCTTAAAATTCTGATAAATTGTACTTTAAATATTCATAGCCAAAGACGATGTGTATTGTCAGATTTTGGAATATATTCCTCCAAAGCCTGCCGATGTGAACATTTTGGAATGGCTGTCTCAGGGAGACTCACAACTGCAAATCGAAAATTTTGCAGATGCCAATCAACGTCTTACGTTAAGGTACAACTTATCAAACAAGTACAACATCCTCAACTAGAAATTCTACCAAGTTATTTGCTTGTCTACTCCCATTTCCAGGAATCATGCGCAAGATTTAACTGAGATCTTACCGTCCCCGTCATCGCCGTTCCATGGACAACATCCCAATTTTGATGAACAGACGAGCATAAATGAGGATATAGCGAATCAAAACAATCTCCAACATTCCAAGTTCGGACAATTTGACAACGTCAACTTGACCCCTTGGCCCAAGTTTTATCAACCTGGTAAAGTTTTCCACCTTAATCATGTGATCACATCTCATTGAATCATCTTCCAATTTGGTACATGGAATTAAAGTGTATATTGGTGGTCTGTTTATTTCAAAGAACTAATTTATGGCGAAATTGGCAGGTACAAATACAAGTAATAGCTGCAATAATCCTCTTCTTGAACTTTATCTATCCCGATTTCACACTCAACAATTTTGATGGCTCTGGCCAAGCATCGTCCACACACTCTGCGCTTTTTCCGATCGTCCTTTCTACGAATTTTGATGGAGTTAATAAAGTTTGTAGACACAGAAACCAATTGATGAGTTTTAGTTTTTCCTACTTCAGATGGAGTTGGTACTTCCTTTTCCGGGATTATATGGCATCCCATGCCAACAGTTTCGGTATAAATGGTAGCGTATTTTTCGAAAAAAACCGGGAGTTAATAAAACTCTTAGAAATTAAACTAATTATGTTTCATTAGTTAATTGGCAGTGAATTTTTTAAAGGTAAAATTACATGTATTCTTTCAAAAGATATACAAGGTAGTGAACATTGCAAAAGACTGATAATTAATGAATGAATTTAATCCCTTATAAGACACCAGAATTAACTATGCCAAATTGCAAATATTTGCAACTTTTTTATTGTACATGTGTGCCAAAACCTTAAAAGGTGTTATTGATTTAGGAAAATGTGTTGTTCTTGTCTATAAAATATATGTATGCAATTTAGTCCCAAATGAAAGATGTTGTTAACAAACTTGAGGCGGAAGTGGTTAAAACACAATCAAGGATAATTTCTGGAGCTTTATAATTCGAGAATCTTTAATGAGAACATCCATAATAATAATATATGGTATTGTTTTTTACCATACGAGCGGTGAGCCTGTGAGTCTCCTTTTTCTCGTCCCATGTGGGCTGGGTTGTGCCTAAAAAAGGCATGGACTCTGACTTCCAATTTTAAAATATATGGAAGGCCAAAAAAGAAATGGCTCTTCAATTAATAAGATTTGAGAGAACATAATAATTACAAACATATATTACAATTTACAAGCATTACAGCCCTCCTTATCCATGGGTGAAAATTTAAAATATGATCGGTAAACATTTTTAATCAATCACATTGCATGATAATTAATAACACAATTGATTTTTTAATCAATCGCATCGAATGATAATTAATTATCATTGCATCCCTTCTTATTACAATTGATTTGTTCACACACTCAAATGTTTTATATAAGACATTAATATTAATATTCTATAATCAATATGATAGTTTCTACTCCAACACATTGTTTATTCATGTTCTTGACCATAAAAGCTCATGTTAGACTTGACTGAACGATTTACATTATTTTTAGTCGGTGGGTCTTTAATTAGTACCATCAGTTTTGTTTATTTTTTAACAAAAAGGAAGTCATTATCCCAAAAAATAAAGAAAATTTTACAATATCTCAGTCAATAAATGTTCGCATTTAACAAAAGCGGGCCGATGCCCCAAACAAATTTGAGTTTTGAGTTAGAGCCAGGAGCCAAAGCACAAAACCTTTAAATTTTGAGATTTGGGATTTGGGAATTTACGGTTTTCAGAAATTTGAAAATCACCAAACCCTCCCTCCCTCCCTCCCTCCGTCCCTGCCCCTCCATCCTTAAACCTGAAATCTCCCTCCGCCAAAAAATTCAAAATTACCAAATAACCCACCCAAACTCCAAAACCTCTCATTTCCTCTCTCTCTCTCTCTCTCTTCGCCTCCAAATCCAAAAAACAAATTAAACCCACGCAAAAAAAAACAACCGCCAAACACACTCCCCGAACTTTCAAAACACAAAAATGGCGCTTCCTCACTCACCTTACAAATTCACCCATCTCCCCCTCACTCCTCTCACTTCACTCTCTCCCTTCCTCCCCTTCTTCTCTCTTTCCAAACCCAGAACTCAAAGAGAGAAAGAGAGAGAGAGAGTGAGACAAGGAGAGAGTGAAGAGAAATGGCGGACCAAGAGAATGCCCCCCGCATTGTCACACGCGCCGCCAAGAGGAAGGCTTTGGAGGGGCAGGAGCAGAATCTGTTCGAGGAGCGTCCCATGAAGCGCGTGGTCTTAGGGGAGCTCAAGAACCTCTCCAACAAGCCCAAGACGACCACGAAACCCTCAAAATCCAAACCCGCCAAGACCGCCAAGAAGTCAATCCTACTCGGCGAGAAAGTCAACCCTACCGATGATGCAGCTCCCGCGGCCAATGACATCGATTCGAAACCCGACGACCCGCAAATGTGTGTTCCATATGTGTCCGAGATCTACGAGTACCTTCACCAGATGGAGGTAACCAAGGCTTCCTCTCTTTCCTTCATCTCTTTTTAGATTTGGGTTTTTTATTTATTAATAATTTGGGGTTTGGTTCGATTTATAGGCGGATCCGAAGAGGAGGCCGTTGCCTGACTACATTGAGACGGTACAAAAGGATGTGACCCCTAACATGAGAGGGGTATTAGTGGATTGGTTGGTGGAAGTTGCAGACGAGTACCGACTCTTACCGGACACGCTCTACCTCACAATCAGTCACATTGACCGGTTCTTGTCTGTTAAGGCACTCAACCGCCAGAAGCTACAGCTTCTGGGCGTGTCTGCTATGCTCGTTGCCTCGTAAGTGAAGTTCGATTATGCACATTTATTTATAATGTGTTGTTTGGATGGTTTAGTGATGTTTGGAATTTGTGGGATTTGTGATTAAGTAGGAAGTACGAAGAGATTAGTCCTCCTAATGTGGAAGACTTCTGCTACATCACTGATAACACTTATACCAAGGATGAGGTACCTTTTGTTTCTGTTATGTCTCGAAAGGTCTGGCTCCGGTTCGGGTCATGAATCTAAGGGTAGAAATTGAACCGATGTTTGTTTTTGGTTGTTGAAGGTGGTGAAGATGGAGTCTGATGTATTGAACTCCCTCAAGTTTGAGTTGGGAAATCCTACTGTTAAGACTTTCTTAAGGCAAGAACCCGAGATCCTTTCTCTTCTCACTCTTTCTCTGCACTTGATCGTTAAGCTGACCTTGTTGCTCTTTGTTCTGTTTTTTGGAATTACAGGAGATTTACAAGGGTTGCTGTTGAAGATTTCAAGGTAAAGAGATCAACTTTGTTCATGTGCAACATTTGTTGGGGCTTGCTATGGTCTGTTTGTTAAATGCTGAATAGAGTTGTTGGTCTCCTCCCTCAGGCTTCGAGTCTTCAGCTTGAGTTCCTCGGATGCTACCTTGCAGAACTGAGTTTGTTGGACTACAGCACTGTCAAGTTATTGCCGTCTTTAGTAGCTGCATCTGCTGTTTTTCTTGCACGATACATGCTTCGGCCAAAGAAGGCTCCTTGGGTAAGTTCCTCTGCTTTGGATTGAATGGTGTCTCGGGTGATATCATGCTGATTTTAATTCTGATCCTTTCTCTGCAGAACATGGCGCTGCAACGGTGCTGTGGATACAAGCCAGCCGATATGAGGCACTGTGCTCTTACCTTGTTGAGTTTGTACTTGGGCAAAACTGCCGAAGGATTGCATGCTGTGAGGGAGAAATACAAGCAGCACAAGTTCAAATTCGTGGCAATGACTCCGTCCCCACCGGAGATACCAGCAGCATATTTCGAAGATGTCAGACAATAGTAGTACGGATTTGTTTGTTGGGATGTCTGTAGTGAATGGAACGGGATCCAGTCCATAGATCTAAGACTTCGTTTCGCAGGAGAGAGTGATCAACTAATTCTACACTTGTTCAAGTCAAATCTAAAGCTGGTATTAGGTTGCAGTGTTTAAATTAGGCACTGAGCTGCTAACAGATATTGTTGTATCCTCTGCGATTCTGTAGATAACCACGGGTATTACTTTGCCTGGTTGTCGTGGTTACAGATTTTTATATGAAGATTTTGATTAGGGAGCCAATTCTAAAATAAGGAATTGTAAATTATGCAATGACCACAGTTTTCGCTTTTCATGTCCCTCCATGAAATTTTCCGAGGTTCTCATTACCCTGATTTATTTTCATTCCACTTCAATTCAAATGGATTGATGAAGGAATTATTTTAGCTTAATTAAGTGGTTCTGAGTTTAAGTTTATGAAAATGTATTTAATTCAATTTGGAATAATTGATATAGTGTTAACATCAGGTGATCTAAACGTAATATATGATGAACACCCAGCATGCGATCTTACAACATGATGACCATAAACACTCGTCTTTTATGATTCCGGAGTGTTGGCAAAGATAATTGGGCCCAATTGTTTGTCTCCGGAGGCCCAACCGAACTTCACACATGTATAGATCAATTTCAATACTTATTCGGTGATTCAAATTTGGATAAAATTGCTTTGTATGATAGCTATTGGTAGCAAATTTGAGACTAATAATTTCTAATAATTTACAACATCTCAATATTTCTGGTTATAATTTGGGATCATTGAACAAGGCATAAAGACCAGTTCGGCAATTCTGGGTCTAGAGCATGTAGCCATAAAGAGCGAGATTGACGGGGTTTATAACGACGACAACCTATGCCCCGACAAAGAAAGGAAGTGCAAACGAAAGGGCAAAAAGCACTAGAGCCAAAAATCTGTATAGTACATCCTTTTATACAACGAATGAACTGTATATTATTTGCCATACATATAATTCTGTCGACGCTTCTTTTGCATTGCCTGAAACCGAGAATAAGAGCCAAAAATGCCTTCGTGGAAATACAAATTGCTATTAAGTTGGGAAAATACGAAAGAAGCAACGAAAAAGAGGAAGAAATAGTGAAATATAAATGAAAATTTCTTAGGATGAAAACGAATCTTGATTCATTTTTAGAGATAGATATGTCAATTTTCACTTTTTGCAAAAATAAAAAGTTGTTTAGAAGATAAACAAAATCAAATATTGTCCAAAGCTCAGACTTTAAACCAATTTGTCTATATTTTTTCTTTTTCATTAAGAGTTGCATCTCCTATCTGCATGATGAAAAGATAATATTAATTTTTAGTATTATTTATCATCAATATAATTAATTATTTAACTAATTCGAGTTTTTGTTTATATTACGTGACAAACTTTTTTAAACAAACTAAAAGGAGAGTCCTGTCTAAAGTCCTCATTTTTCATACTCTTTACTAGTATTGCAAAAAGACGGATAGCTTTTTATTCCCTTTTTTCCTATTGAAACTTTTTTCAACTCCAGAAACCTACCTGGTCTCCAGTTATGCTTCTCCATCTTCCTTGATTTTGGTCCTACCAGCTTATAAATATCCTCTCTTCACAGGAAAATATAAGAAAATGTTCGGACAAGTTGGTGGAGTATCAAGGGCGTTAATGGTTTTGGTTCTTCTTTCAATGTTGGCCTCCGGAGAGAGAGAGACGACAGGTCTTCTGAGGATGGATGAACACCTAACAAGCAGGCAGGAGATCGTAAAGAATCATCATCATCATCAGCTTAGGGACCCTTCTGATGTGTTTACTTCAAGCGAAAGGAAAGTTCCCCGCGCTTCAGATCCTCTTCACAATCGCTGATGAGCCATTTATTCTAATACATACGTATAATTAGCTGTTGTTCCTATGTTTTCTTAGGTAGGCATCTATCTTTTTTAGGTAAAAATGTAGCATTTCTTAGGGTAATTATTTGGTGGAAGTGTAGGTGTAATATCTATCTAGATTTTCAACATCTATCTAACAACTAATATGAGTTTAAATTGGGTGAAATCATAAATAGCAACACAATTTTTCTCATCAAATTTTAACAGGATTGCAATTTTTAAAATTTTATTTACGGGCTAGCAAAGGTGGGAACAACCTCTCATTAAAGATTGAAAAGCTCGATGGTACTTCATTGGTAGAGAGAAGAATGTACTTGTAATTAGGTGAGTTGTTTACAATAGATTTCAGAGTTTCTGTTAAAAATTCTCACACAATTAAGAAAAAACACATATTAAGAATAACTGCTTGCACCTTGTTGTATCGATGATTCGCATCCACTTCTGCGGCTTGACCTCAACGACTGAAACAGATCGTCTATATCTTTTTGACAAACTCTGATTAGATTATTGATTGGGAGGTACAAATTTTTATAATAGTGATTAGGTAAGTTATAATTCGTATTCATATTCTATAACTCTTTTACTTTCTTACTAGTAAACTTGATGTACTCTTATTTACAACACTTTTGAAGTGGTAAAGTAGACTTTATCCTAAAAAAATCTTCCGAGAATGTAGACTTTATGTTAAAAAAAATCTTCCGCGAATGCGCAAAGAATCTGTCTGAACCTTTGGAAGTATGTTTCTACTGTTTTTAACTTTATTTAACTTTATATTCTACATTTATATTTATCTAACTTATGGATACTAAATAAAAATTCAACTTAATACTTTTTGAAAAAATAGCACTAAATTTTAATCCCAAATTTTATATAAAAAATACCATTTAATTAATACCAATATTTTTAGATAGTTTATTTATTAAAAATATTTTAAAATAAAATTTCGTGCTAGACTTATTTATTTAATATATCTACATCATAATTTATTTTCTCATGTGATTTCAAATGATCATTGCAATCGAGTGTAGTTAAATAATATTATAAATTAAGATTTATGTAATTTGAATATAGATAAAATAGTTTTTCTGGTATTTACATCTTCAAAAATTAAACTTTAATATATTTGGAAAAAATAACTTAATTTAAAAATGACATGTAACATGATAATTTTATCCGATTCTAACGATATGGTATTAAAAAACAGTACATTATATGAACAGATTTTTTCAATGATGATGATGACCCGACCCTCGGATCAGTGGCAAATCGAATCTCTCCCGGCTCTTAGCAAGTGAAATAGCTACTGATGGAGCCCAAACGAGCGCATCTTCTTCATATACAACAGTGCTGATCCATTTGTGCCAGTCTTTGAAGGCCCAAAATCTTCCATTCTTTCTGCTGGTAGCCCAGAAAATGGTGAATGGTTATTTGAAAAAAAAAAGTGGTAATAAGCAAAAAAAATCTACTTAATTTCAATGAACAGGAGTGTCTTTTTGGACTCAACATATTTGATATGTACATTTGAAAAATGGATGGGCTACATCTAAGGCCTGGTTAGGACTTCGGCGACCTTTGGGTTTTGCAGTTATCGGTTCAGGGTGTGGGCTGTGAATGGCGTTATTTTATTTCTGATTTCTGCCCACTATTTTACTTTGCCCAACATGTTTTTGACAAATTTTGATTAGAATTTATATTCTTTCCACTCGGTCTTCATAAGGTAGTATTACATCATAAATTTTTTTCGGTAGGCCGCGCTGAGATAAGACAGATATATTAATTGAGAGAGCTTATCCATTATTATAAAATTTTTAATTTCCTTGAATTTTGATAAGTCTGTGTAATATAATTTTCTTTGCTCAACATTCTTTTTGCTTTGTTCTGTTATTAGAATATAAAATCATTAGATTCCTTCAATCCTTACCAAAGTATAAATGGAGAATCTCATTTTATTACTCTATAGTTTCACTTTTCTTTTAATTTCGCACTATGTGTTCAGCCTCTTCTTGTTTGGTAGAAATGATAATGGGTCAACACGGACGAGCGGGACACTCCTGTGGAGAACACTCATGTAAATTGATTAAAATATTGTTAGAATAGACAAAATCAGTGGGAAACAGAATCAAGCGCTTTAATCAGAAATCTTCTTTCGACTTGAATATTAATTTTAGTTTGTTTTGAGTAGTCAAATAAGCTGTCCAGCGCTGCAGATGGACAATACTGACGCAAAATATTATTTTCCAGCGCCGTTCCAATTCACATTCTCATTCGAAACAAATTGGGAGTCAACAAATGGAGGCTTTTATTCAGGGATTTGGCGGAATATTGTACGCTGCTATATTTTTTAAATCATATTGTCTTGCATCAAATTTATAAATAATTTTAATACTTCAGTTTAGTCCACAAAAATCTTATTCTATATATGGAGTCATTCTCGATTAAAAGCGGCTATATAAAGGGGATTCAGTAAGTTGACATCCACAGAAACAAGAATTTATCAGTTGTTAGGTTAGAACCGATCGAGAAGAGAGAACTTTGCCTTGCTCTTCCCAAAATGGAGGATTTATACTTGTACTTGGTCGTTCTTGTCTCCGTCTTCCTCGCTTACAAGGTTCTCTTTGGTAAGAAGAAGCAGAACTACCCGCCGGGTCCACGCGCTCTCCCCATCATCGGCCACCTCCACATTCTCAAGCCCCCGCTCTACCAGTACTTCGAGACCGTCTCCAAGAAACTCGGCCCAGTCCTTCTCTTCTGGATGGGCAAGGTCCCCGTCCTCGTCGTCTCCTCCCCGGAGACCTTCGAGGAGTGCTTCACCAAGAACGATGTTGTCTTTGCAAACCGCCCCAAGTCCATGTCCGGGGAGCACCTCACCTACGACTACACCTTCCTTGTGTGGGCCCCGCACGGCCCAATCTGGAAGAGCCTCCGCCGCCTCACCTTCTCCGAGATCTTCTCCCTCAAGGCACTCCAGAGGTCCGCCTTCATCCGGGAGGAGGAGATCACCCACTTGGCTACCAGGCTTCTCAAGTACTCCGCCCTCGGGAACAACTCTAAGCTGGACATGAAGCACATGTTTTCGCTGCTCACCTCCAGCGTGATCATGAGGGTGGCCGCCGGGAAGAGACACGTGCCGGTCTCCGAAGAGGACACCAATGAGGAGAAGAGGCTGCTCCAGCAGTTCAAGGACCTCTTCTTCCCGATCGTCTCAATGAACATTTGTGACTTCATACCGGTAATGAGACTGATCGGGTACAAGGGAATCGAGAAGAGCATGATCAAGCTGGCCGAGAAGAGGGAGGTCTTCCTCAACGGCCTCGTTGCCGAGGTCAGGGCCAGGAGGGAGGCAGGTGGCCCGACGAACGGAGAACGGAACTCCGTGATCGATATCATCCTCAACTTGCAGGAGACAGACCCTGAGTTTTACACCGATGCCATTGTCAAGGGTATTGTTATGGTAAGTAAATTACCATAGTTTTATCGTTTTTTTTTAAGTTAAGTTATTTATTGTACTATATATATACACGAAGAAGATAATTAACGAAAATGATATGGACAGATGATGTTCATTGCCGGGACCGAGACATCAACTGCCACTTTGGAGTGGGCATTTACGCTTCTCATGCAGCACCCGGACAAGATGCGCAAACTACAAGCCGAGATAGACGGCGTCGTGGGGGACGGCCGCCTCATGAACGAATCCGACTTGGCGAATCTTCCCTATCTAAGGGCGGTCGTGAAGGAGACGCTGAGGTTGTACCCACCGGCCCCGCTCTCTCTTCCCCACTTCTCGAGCCAGGCCTGCACCATCGGTGGCTACGACATTCCCAAGGGAACCATGCTCTTCGCCAACTTGTGGACCATGCAGAGGGACCCCAAAGTATGGGACGAGCCGGACGCGTTCAGGCCGGAGAGGTTCGTGGAATTCGAACGCGAAGGGGGGTACCAGTACGCGCCGTTTGGTGTGGGGAGGAGGTCGTGTCCAGGCGGGGGGATGGGGACCCACATCGTATCCTTGGGAGTTGGAATGCTCATGCAGTGTTTTGACTGGGGCCAGATCGGAATGGACGAGGACTTGAGCCACGCTCGTGGTACAGCGAGTCTGTCAAGGAACAAGCCATTGGAGGCGGACTTCACGCCTCGCGCCAAGTTGGAACGTCTCCTCCCCCAGATCTAAATGGGCACCAGCGCCGCCTAATTTATATATTTAACTTAAATTTCTCTCTCTTAATGTGAAACTATCCAATAATGTTACCCAACTTCTGGTTTTGGGTATGGTTCAATCATCAATGCTTAATTAGTTTGTTGTACCCAGCGATAAACTTTGAGGAGTGGGAAACGTTT
>SOPF01028908.1:0-46479 GCA_012979155.1 Hypericum perforatum | reverse complement strand
GAACGTTGTGATCTTCACTGAGCTGGAATTGCTCCTCAATTGGTAGGAGATCTTTGCAATTATGTTTCTGCGATGGTCTGCGATTGGCTTGGATTGGTGGCCTTCGATTAATCTGATTTGTTATCCTGGACAATCTTCAACACTCCCCCAGCCCTGTCAAAGCACACGATTTCTGTAGTGCCGGCAGCTGAAGAGTGGAGTTGGGCCGAGTTAAGATACCATTTGCTTTGTTATTTTAGACGAACGGGACCCGTTACATTGGAAGTAGAGATGATGACGTGGATAAGTCACGAAGCTGAGTTGGAGTGAAAAAGTTATAAACCACGAGGTACTAAAATGATGTTCAGCCAGATTGCTTTCGTTATTCTACCGATACACCGGACCTCTCGTACAATAACAAGATCATATAATTGCAGTAACATCCAATCTAAAGGGTGGACAATCGGTAACTACCACAGAGAAAAAAATTGTCATGTAAAGTCATTTCAAAATAGTTTCGTGTACTTGACTATGAATATCAGAGCTTCATTGTGAAGAGATGCATCAACACTATTGATACCTTCTCCTATGGAATCAATGGCAATCCTATGTCCTATAACTTCGGCTTCGGATTTGGAGAATCACGCGACCAAGAAGGTGGAATGATGCGGTATTCTTGGGCTGGCTCTTCCTCTATTGCAACTTCCTCTACCTTGGAATATGCATCCGGGTTGGCCTTCAGACACTTCTGCATAGCCACAAATTGGCTCACACAATCTGCACCCTACATAAAACAAGGAGCTCCAACCGTAAGGATGTTGAAAAGTGTCGCGCAATCATAATGGATTCAGCATCAACTATGCAACATGGATTATCGACTAAGTATCACATTACATATTTAGTCAGTAATCAACAATGCCTTTGTCTTAACTGTGTCGTAATGTTTATCCAAAAGACTAACCAGCCGATCTGAAAGCTAGTAGACAGTAGAAATGATAGTTCATGATGAATAATCACAGATGATTGCCACAGTAGTCAGAGATGTAAATATTGTTTTGAGCACTCTCTACGGGAACCAAGCAAGTCGAAAATGAAGAAGAAAGCTAAAAGACAGACAGAAGTATGAGCAAGCGGACAATATGGAAATATCAACTGCAACCTAGCTACTTAGATATCTACCGTTAATTTTCACTATAATGGGAGAAATATCAGGAAAAAAGAGAGGATATTCTGCCTGATTGCTCTACCATGCAGCTCAAATCACAAGATATAATAGTAAACCGTCAAAGTTGAATTTGCATTACCTTCTCATCATCTGTGCTTTTGAGAAAACATAGGAACGCATCAGAGAACTGAACACCACATGGCCCATCACGCAAATCGGCAATGCATGGACATTCCAATGCTTTCTCGGCCTTTGCATCAAGAGACTGGAAAATCCATGTTTCAACTTAATTATTTGCATCTATGAATACCACAAATTTATGCGTACGAAAAACCTCCTAATTCTGCAAAACTAACCTCATCCTCTACATTTCCATACGCTGCAGCTTCTGCGAAAACGTGGAACAACAAAACTATCAATCTCCCATGAATTTTTATCAGCCATCAGGGAGAAACCAGGATGATGATGATTTGACTTTTAAGTGATACAGGCAACTTATTCAATCTTTGAGATTGAAAATCCTTGGAAGCATGGACTGATGATCTTAGCAACCCGACCTTCTTGGTACTAGACTATATAAAACATAATAAGATCATACAGAAAATATGAACAGATAAGCTGAGGTTCAAGGAACAGAAAGCAAAACCGAGGGCAAACAAGAGTGTATAATTGGAACACTGGTCTCACAGGCAAACACATTAGCCAATCGAGAAGCACAGGGTACCAACTGTAAACTCTTCTGCCTCCTTTTTTGTGTGTAACCGAAGCTTTATAGCACTGAATCTAGTCAGCAGGTTTGTTCCCTACGATTGGTTTCATTGAGCACAATAATCATAATCTTGGACTAGCAACAACATATTGGACTTCTTCGAGCCGGTGGATCCTTCCGAATCACAGCCTTCTCAACAAAGAAACAAGAAACCAAATACCAAGTCCCACAAATGAGCACAAGAGCTAGCCAGACTGGCGCAAGGAACAGACAAGCACTTAACTGATTAGAAACATGTCTAAGAGCTCCAACTACTAAAATAGCAATCATCGATACGAGAATCAAGTAAAACCATTTTCCATACCGGTCAACTAGTTTCGTGACAAAATCTCCTAGAAACCACAAAACCCAAATTCTCCAGAATCTCACACGGGCATTTCATAAAACACCTAGCAAGCAACAGCTCCGACAACGAAAACGAAACCCTCGAACCCGAAAAGAGTTCTTACCAGAAACGAGAGACGCAATTGTGGAAGTAGCAGGTGACGGAGGGAAGGGTGACGACAACTCCTCGCTTTGTGCTTGACCCATTTTTCTTTCTCTTTTTCGCAAGATATCCGAAGAAGACGGGAGTAATCAATCTTGCACAATTGGGCTATATATTATTGGTTTTAAGGGAATTAATTTCTTTGGAAAGGGTAATTAAATTGGGTGGGTTCCTTCCAAAGCAAAGATCGACTCTGATTATTATATATTATTTGTAGGCACATTTATGAACTTTTGAATCTTCTCATCGAGCCGCCTTTTCCGGTTCAATTCATTCGGGTTTGATATGTAGTAGTATGTTTGACTTGAATAGGGTTTGAGTCGCCTTTTCCTGTTTAATAATCGGAAGAAATAATTTTTCCGGTAATAATTATATTATTTTGTGAATCGGAATATATCATTTTCTTTGATAAAAATTGTTGGTTTTAATTACATAATTAACAAAAATTACGTAATTGAACACAATCACAATTAATCACTAATTAGGGAGATTAAATGTGTAAATACCTCTCGTAGCGTGTTCGTGCGATGTCCCGGATCGTTGTCGGCGAGGCGCTAATCGAAACTTGATCACGAACAAACGGATCGAACTTTAAATCTCACGAATGGACCTGAGCGTCTATCTATTGAAACTATCAGTAACTAATCTGAAAGTTTCGTATCTGAGTCTATCAGAGTGGCTAAAAAATGAAATGGTCACTGAGGGTTGCCTTTTATAGGCAAAATATCCCAGATTTTTTCATGTTGAATTGGTGCCACTTGGGCCTAACTCAACATGCAAACCATCCACCCATTTTGTGGATCTTATGATGCTGGCCCAATACCTCCAACATATTTTTGGAGTTACTTGCATGGCCCAACAATCTCCCACTCATTCATTATTGATCACAATCAATAATAGATGTAATTTGAGCACAAAACCCAAAGATAAAACTCATTCATTATCGACCACAGTCAACAATGTACAGATAACGATTTACAGGATTTCGTGCGACCAGCATATGTCGAGTATGTTAGCTAAATCCACAAGCACCATCATACAGGCTAAATGAATAATAGCATCTCGACTTCTCGCATATGAAAAATGTGCTTTCACCCTAAGACTCATGTCACATTCCATTGTTCATACTATGATTTCAAACAATTTTATTCGTGTCCACTATTGTACTTTTCAATACAATTAGTGCACCTAGACAACGAATCTCGAAATGTGATGAACAGAGTTCCTCTCCCTTAACTATATTCTTTCCATAATGATTCAGTTTACTTTTCTAGTCAGCCCTACCAGGTCGAATCTATAAGTCATAACCTTTTCATAGACTTTCTAAGCTAGCAGCACTGAATCATGTTTCTAGAATACATTTAGGATCTTAAGGGCAAAGATCAGGAACCACAGTTCTCAAAATGCGATCTCACACCAGGGATTGCAAAATCAATGAACATTTTCATCCCATCCGGTGGTCGAACAGCACATGAGATACTCATTCTCATGTTATGGTGTGAATTTCTTTACATAAGAATACATTTCAATTAATACCATACTAGAGTTTTAGCCACAGCTTAACTCTAGGCTACAAGACAGAAGGTATGATAAGTTCCACTTAATACTTATCATATAGATTACAGAAGATTTAAATGTAATAACTCATTATTACATCCCATAACTAATCTTGCTTTCTTAGCAAGACGGCATTAGCATCGTAGGACATTGCACATCCAAATGTCCAACAGCTACCTCATATCAATCAAGAATCAACATATTTGACTCCCACTAACGTAAACACTCTTGTGAGTGGGCTACTTTTTAGTTTGACATGTTACACAAGATTTTCATATTGTCAAAAAACAAAATTCTTTATTTATAAAAGAAACTATCGTAAACCTAATGACTTTATATGTTTCTCAAACACATCTCGAGATAACGCTTTAGTCATAGGGTCTGCAACCATATCTTGTGTGGATATGTGTTTTATACACAACTCATTGTGTTTCATTAAACTTCTAACAAAATGAAATTTAATGCCTATATGTTTAGCTCTGCTATAGAAATGTGGCTCCTTAGCATAAGCTATAGCCACTTCGTTGTCGTAGAATAAATTCATAGGTTCTACTAAGTTAATTAGGGATAGGTGATTTAAGAATCTCTTCAGCCATACCACTTCCTGCGCAGCATAAGCCAAAGCTACATATTTAGCTTCGATTGTCGAGAGGGATATGCAACTCTGTTTCTTGCTGCTCCATGAAATGGCAGCCCCTCCCAACAGAAAAATGAAGCTAGATGTAGACTTGTTCTTATCCATATCACCACCCCAATCAACATCAGTGTAATCTTTCAGCTTTAGGTCTCTAACTTGATAGCAAAATGAATATTCTGCAGTGGCATTCAGATATTTTAAAATTCCTTTAATAACTTTCCAGTGAGCAATACTAGGGTTAGATTGATATCTGCTTGCAATGCTTACTGTATAGCAAATATCTGGTCTTGTACACAACATTGCGTATATTAGACATCCAACCGCATTGGCATAAGGAACTTTTTCCATATTCCTTATCTATTCAGCTGTGATTAGACATTGATCTTTGTTCAAATTATGACCTTTTACTAATAGAACATACTTGGAATTGCTACGATTATAATTAAATCGTCCTACTACTTTACGAATACATATCTCTTGTGAAAGAGACACTATTCTTTTTAAACGATTCCTCAAAATCTTAACTTCGAGTATGTAATCAGCCTCTCCCATGTCTTTCATATTAAATTTGGATGAAAACCAAGCTTTGATCTCGACTAGTAGTTCCATGTTATTTGAGGTTAAGAGTATGTCATCAACATACAAGGTGATGATAACAAATTTCTTACCTGATTGCTTAATATATACGTAGTGATCTTCATCTATCATCATAAAATAATTTGTCATGATAGTATTATGAAACGAATATACCACTGTCTAGAAGATTGCTCAAGGCCATAAACTGATCTATTCGATTTGCAAACCTTCTATTCGCACCTTTTTGGATGTAACCTGATTTTTGGTCATGGAAGATATTTTTTCTTCTACAGCTTTAATCCATTCATCCTTTTGTAGAGATGACAGAGCAATAGAAATATTTCTGGGCTCATATATATTTTGAAGTATGGTCAATAGAACTTCTCCTGGATCACCAAGTTTCTTCAGTTATATTAATGAGGCATTAACCTCACCTTCGATAATAAATCATCGGCGAAGTATGCTACTTCTGCCAGACCTATAGAATTCCTAATTCTGATAAATATCCCTCATATACTTATCATATCTAGGAACCGTATTACTACTAGATGGTAGTTCCGTACTCCCACTAGAATAAGGAACCATGAGTCTTTCAGGACTTAGACGAACATCTTCCGGACCTCGTTAAGATGGAAAGTCACAACTTTTTGTCTTCATTCTCCCACTCAGAAGATTATATCCAGAAGGCTCTGGTTCAAGCGTTTCATAAAGATCAAGGTTATCGCTAACCTCTTTCAATTTAGGAAACCCACTCTCCAAAAAGGTGATATTATGTGACTCAATTTCTGTTACATGTCTATTGTCCAGTTCACTAATGAACACATATCTTTTAGATACCTTAGGGTACCATATAAAGATACTTTTTCTACCTCTCGGTCCTAATTTATCGAAAGCACTTGAGGTAGAATGGACATAGGATGCACACCCCCCATGGCTTAAAATAGGATAGATAGGGTTTTTGATTTATCCCTATTTCATAAGGGGTAGTGGTAACAGATTTAGAGGGCACACGATTAAGAACATATGCAGCAGTTAGGAACGCATCTCCATAATAAAATATTGGCAAGTTTGCCTCTACCATCATAGATCTAACCATGTCAAGAAGGGTTCTATTCCTTCTTTCAGCCACTCCATTTTGTTGAGGTGTGTAAGGAATGGACAACTGATGTTCAATTCCTTTCTCAACTCATAGTGCTTTAAAATCATCCAAAAGATATTCACGGCCACGATCAGTTCGTAATGCCTTTATCTTTCTTTCTATCTGATTCTCAACAAAATTCATGAATGTCATGAAGCAATTTAATGCTTCTGACTTGTGGGAAATCAGGTATATCAGACTATATCTCGAATAGTCATTAATAAAAGTGATGAAATAATGAGCACCATGTCGTGCCCTCATATTTATTGGGCCACATATGTTAGAATGATTTAAATCTATTAGAAATTTGGCTCTAGTTCCGATTTCGAATGGTTTTCTAGTACTCTTTCCTTCTAGACAAGGAACACGTTTAGGTAAAATAGACTTTAAGCGATCTTGGTCTACATGCCCAAGTCTAGAATGCCACAATCTTATATCATCTTCCGATGAATTAGAACTTGTGACTAAAGAAAACTATTATCAGGAATAATATCCAATATGATAAAACCATTAGATTTATAACTACAACCATCATACACATCATCCAAAAATAGTTTGATAATATCGTTCCCAAACAACAGGGAAAAACCCAAAGACATCAAAGTAGTTACAGAGACTAAGTTCCTACATATATCCGGAGCATATAAAACATCATGTAGAAGGAGAGCACGCCTACCAGTAAGGTGTAAACTGGTGGTGCCCAGACCTTTCACTTTTACAGACAATTTATTGCCAACAAAAATGGTCTTTACTCCATTTGGCAATCTCTGGAATTCAATAAAAGAACTTCGATCTCTAGCTACATAGTTGGTTGCTCCTGAATCTATCACCCACAAAGAATGTAATTCAACAAGAAGGGTACAAGAAAATACATTAATCTCAATCATATTTGAGTTTAAGTGTACCTGTTTAGGCATATTACAATCTCTTGCAAAATGTCCTTTCTTCTGGCAGTTATAACATTTCACATTTGAAATGTTAAATGCCTTCTTTTTCGACCCTGAGCTACCTACTTTGACTCCTAGGTTAGCTGCCTTCAGAATAGAAGAATCTTTACCCTTTTCTTTTCCTTTTCCCTTTTTCTTTCCTTTAGAGCTATTTGACTTAATTTAATTAGCTTCAGGGTAAGATCTCATAGCTAGAAGATGATCTTCTTCTAGCTCAAGATGGCTAGCAACATCCTCAAATGTTACTAGATTGTCGAAATGGGTAAGGTTCATCTTCATTTGTTCCTAGCTCGTAGGCAAGAAACGAATAATAGCTTGAATCTGCTGCTCGCTACTAAGTACATGATCGGCCTCAGCTAGGTCACTAATCATGTTGGACATCATCCGAAGATGTTTCCTTATGGTGAATTTGGGATGCTTCTTAAAGGTGTCAAACCTTATTGTCAAAACACGAAGCCTTGACACATAAAGCTTCTCGAATTTTACCTTGAGGGCATCCCACAGCTCTTTCGCATTTTCATAAACACGAAATTGCCTGGTGATATCGTCCATCATTGAACTCAGTAAAATCAGACAAGTAATATAATTCTTCTTCTTCCGAATAGCATATGCGTCACTATTACGCCTATGTTGTGCAGTTGTATCTTGTTCAAGTTCAAGCATGATAACCCGTATCTACTCGAGAACCTCTTATTCTTCAAGCACATACTGGATTTTCATGCTATAATTATCGTAGTTGTTATCGTTGAGCTTAAGCTCACAATTCAACTCAACTATGATTGTTATAGATGCTATTGTCATGTTTATAAGGAATGTTTGAAATACAAGTATATATTAGAAATTTGATTTCGGCAATATGAAACAGTTTATTATAATCTCATAACTTTTAATGACACATAATCTTTGATTAGTCTCGAAATCAAAGTAGGTCGCTAGAGTGCTTCCCATTACCATTCAAGATTTAATCTCCAACTAAAGTCACCAAAAATTCACATATAGTAAACTCAAGTGGCACATGAATAAAATAAACACAATTTATTCATTCATGTAGTGCAATTGTACGTAAACACGCATACAAAAACACAAATATACAGTTATATAATAAGAACAAAACTTATTACAAATACATTATTTCCTTAAACAACAAATGATAAAGAAAATAACATAACAGATATATCTATACATATCAAATAAATTCACCCAGATCAAACACTGGGGTGGGGAAACATTGTATCTAGCAACATATGTTAGATAATTACTTCGGGTTAGATCACATATCACCAAAAAATGAGATTTGAAAATTAAGTTTTCAAATCTCCAATGCGCCCTTGAAATGAATGAATAAATCTTATAATTTTCAGAACATATTCCAAAAAGTATTCAGATAATTTAAAATAGTCACATATTTTAAAAAATCTTCAAAATTTTGAAAATTAATTGAATAAAACAAAATTTAATCAATTAAAAAACAAAATTAATACCAAATTAAGATTTAAAATGAATTTAAATCAAAATTCGGAATATAATTAAATTAAAACAAGTCTAAAAGGACCAAATTGAAATTCAATTAAACCAACTAAGTACCAAATTAGGATTTAAAATAAATTCAAATCAAAATTTGGGACTCAATTGAATTAAAAAATATATCCTCAAGGACTAATTTGAAATTCAATTTACAAAAACAGTACCAAACTTGGATTTAAAATGAATTTAAATCAAAATTTGGGACTCAATTAAATTAAAAAATTGTCCAGAAGGACTAACTTGAAATTCAATTTTCAAAAATAGTACCGAATCAGGATTTAAAACAAATTTAAATCATAATTCGGGAGTAAATTGAATTAAAAACATCCCAAAAAGACCAATTTAAAATTCAATTTAAAACCACAATGACCAGTTTGCAAAATTCCACCAAGGTATTTAAGGTTTTCGCCAAAAAATGAGAAATGCCCAAAATACCCCTCGTATACCCAGCCTTCTCCTTCTCCATTTCTCTCTCCCCGAAACCAAAGAAACCTTAAAAGCTGCCTCCATCGTCCGTGGCCGAACGAGCCCAAATCGTCTGACTCCATCGGTCGGAATCAATTCCCCGCAACCTCACGATCATGGCAATACCGCTCTCGGTGGTTGTAGTTCCTCTAACGACCTACACGGAGGAGATGTTCTTTCGGCTGAGTAGAAGCTCTAGACAGTAAGAACTCTCGACTCCGGCGATGGTAATGGATGAAAAAGGCATCGACGTGTTCGCAACACACCGAGGAACATTTAGAAATCGGTCTTAGACTAGAAAATGGCCGGAATAGGTTGGAGTTTGCATTTGAATGAATCGAACAAAAAATTGCTCAAATAGGGAAATGATTTCAATTTGGGAACGGAAAAGTATAGTTTAATCCCAAACTTTGCACGAAAAAACCTAATCGATCCGTGCGAATTATAAACATCAGATTGGTACTCGGTTAACAAAAATAATATGCAGACAAGCCCAAAAATAATCTGAGTTTAAATCAAAACATTATCAAGTCGATAATTATCACAAATCATCGAAGCAAATCAACATACAACATCAAGAACATGGACTAAACTGGCTCTGATACCTTTGTTGGTTTTAATTACATAATTAACAAAAATTATGTAATTGAACACAATCATAATTAATCACTAATTAGGGCAATTAAATGTGTAAATACCTCTCGTACCGTGTTCGTGCGATGTCCCGGATCGTTGTCAATGAGGTGCTGATCGAAACTTGATCACGAACAAACAGATCAAAGTTTAAATCTCACAAATGGACCTGAGCGTCTATCTATTGAAACTATCAGTAACTAATCTGAAAGTTTCGTATCTGAGTCTATCAGAGTGGCAAAAAAATGAAATGGTCACTGAGGGTTATCTTTTATAGGCAAAATATCCCATATTTTTGCATGTTGAGTTGGTGCCACTTGGGCCTAACTCAACATGCACACCTTCCATCCATTTTGTGGATCTTATGATGGTGGCCCAATACCTCCAACATATTTTTGGAGTTACTTGCATGACCCAACAAAAAATTTATCATTGAAAAGATAAAATGCCTTAAATTGTTGAAAGTTAAGGTTTGGCTTGGAGTTGTGGGACACATGGTTTAGGAGAGGATGGAAGACAATTTCTTTATGTTCGAGTTCGTCCTCAAGGGTATGTCTGCGTATTTAGACAATATAGACCTTGATCGATATTTTTTTTTTGGAGTGAAAATGCACATAAGCATTTGAGCAATAAAATTAAAAGAGGTCTTTACAAATATAGACTGTTTTGGTCATTGGTCGTGGTCACATGTCATCTCAAAATTATGAAACTTCAACTCGTAGGAGCCGAAGAAAAGCTCGGCCTCGGCCTCGGGTATTGATGCCTAGTACTAGTAGAAAATGAGAAGAAGAATGACCACTTATATAAAAAAAAGAGAAGAATGATTTAAACCATGACAAGAAAAGACAATGAAAATGATTTCAATAATGTTGTTCTTGAATAATTAATACAATTTCAATTAATTGTTGAAAATTGGCAATGATTTCATTTGGTTAAAGTCAAATTAAGTTGCAAATTTGGAATCTATATTTTGTGTATGTGATCCTAATGTATTTATTTTCTCAAATTCAATTTTTGATAATTGAAAAACTAATACATAAAATTTGTGGCTTAGAAGTTGAATTTTCCAAAAGATGAAGTAGACTTTGCATCTAAAGAGCATACAGACTATTGGCTGAAATGATGCTTCTGATTGGCAGATAGCCTGGTGGCCGAGGATAGCCAAAATTTGAAATAATAGAAAAAATGCGATTTTTTACACCTAAATAAGAGTCTAACCAATACGACAATACCACGTAATACTCAGACTAATTTTGTAAAGCAAGAGAGGAATGTGGTGAAGGTGCAATATTTTAATTGTAGAGGGAAATTCAAATTACGTACAAGGGCCAAATACATATATTTTTTTTCATTTAAAGGAGTTCAAAAGTATATGACATCAAAAGTGTTGCACAAGAAAAATAATCCACTTAAAACAATCTTGGTCACTAGCAATGAGAATAACACACAAAAATGCACTTACAAAGGTTAGCCTATACGTCTAAAACCATTTTATGATGGAAATTGAATGTTTGGTTATTTAAATACCATTTTCTTTATTTGATATAGAAAATGGGAATATATTGGTGTTCAAAATTTAGTTTAGAAAACTTTATTTTCTTGATATTTGACTTCAACATATTTTAACAGACTTCATGATATTTAGTGGGTGTTTGGTTTGACTGTTAGAGATCAGTGGTTGGCTGATAGATATCTATCAACCAATTTTTTTGTGTTTGGTGAATATAAAAAAAAATAGATGTTGGAACCCAAACGCCAATTTTCCAACAGCTAGAATTTATAGTTGTTACATTTAACTAATGGTTGTTACAATATCAAATTACTGAATAGTCCTCAATTCAGATAATTCCTAATTAAATATTAACTAAATAGGAATACTTTTTTTTTTAAATTTGCAAAACATAGAGATAAATATTAAATATTAAATTAAGAGGAACATTTTTTATTGGAAAAAATATAGAGATAATACTCAATATTACTATATTAAATATTAAATTAAGAAGGACACTTTTTTTGTTGCTAAAACATAGAAATAAATACTAAATATTACTATAATAAATATTAAATTAGGAGAGATACTTTTTTAATTAACGAAGCATAAAGATAAATAATATGTACTATATTAAATATTAAATTAAGAGAGACACTTTTTATATTAACGAAAGTTTACATATAAATAATATGTATTATATTAAATATCAAAGAATGATGTTTATGTCAATTATCCTTATAAGTAATTTTACAACTCAACAGCAACAACCAATGCTAATTTACCAAATACTTTTGCAAAATTTGGATTATCAGCTATCAGCTGAGTACTATCAGCCAACAGCTGATCACCTGACAACCAACAGCTAACATCTAAATTTTACGAGTCGTACTAAACCCTAAACACCATGTGATTTCAAAGAAAATGTTAGCTTTTAATTTCTTGGGTCCATTTGTAAACAACCTTGCTATCTCCTTTCTAACTGTGTTTCTATCGAGTGACTTGTTTCTAGTGGACCCTCAAAACAGACACAAAACCAAACAAACATCCTGACAGTGTTGTTAACCTCGGAAAATTAGGTTACAAAAGCAATTATTACTTCATCTCGTTTATAAGTGAATGTCATAATAATTTAATTAAAAAGTTGACTACAAATACTCATTCAACCCACATTGCATTTTAAATCAAATTCATTTCTATTTCTTTCGACCCTTGCGATTCTCGTTTATAATTTTATTGCTCGTCGTACTCCTTCCAGCATTTTATCTTCTCTTGATTTGGGAAACCAACATAACAGGACTGCAGGAGTAAACACTAGGATTGGATCAAAATTAATTGCTGCATGATCCATTCCAAGTTCTCGAGGAAAATTTGGTGTTACTTCTCCAACCTAGTTTGAACAAGGTGGTGCTCCCCGTTCTCTTGGCCGAGACATTAGAAAGCAGGTGTGGTTTGACAAGAGGTAAAATATGAAAGAAATTGGACACGTCTTTTTTGGAGCTATAATTTGGGACATTTGGTATATTTCTGGAATAGGATGATTTTTTATTAAAATTTTTTGTCATAGGATCTGACTGTAAACCAAATTTTCTTCGATGCTTATGAATGGATTATATGATGAATTTCGATTAGAACTTTATGTAATCAAGATTTAAACTTGTTTTTGATTCACAAAAATCAGACTAGCTTCCATTATGGTATTTTACCATTATTTGGACTACTTTGTTTAGCAAGTATTTATGTATGTAATTATATTGGTTGTTTTAATACAGAGTGCTTATTGATGAAAAAAATTAATCTGCATGAAGATTTCCATAGAATCTTAATCAGAACAAATCATACAATTACAGAATTACAACACAATGTTCCATTAAGCTAGACTAGAAAAAACAAATTGAATAGTTCTCACCTCGAACGCCAACTAGGATTTAAATCTAAACGAGAGATCAACCCATTTTATAGTAACCAACCAAAAAAAAAAAACAACCCATACTAAACCTACTTTAGAGCAATCATCTTTAAAATAATTCCAAACAATACTCGATTTTAATATTCATTGCTGGTCCTGGAAACAACTGAAGGTGCAATCCAAATCGAAGTCCATGTCTAAATCAAAACCGCCACTGGACTGATTCGAACTGGGCTCGTTTTCGGCCTCCACGTTCAAGTTCGAGCCCAGTTCTCGATCGTTGGCCCAAGAAGCCGATGGCCCTTCACTTGGTGTCCCCTTACAAGGGTAATGCTTCTCTATGATTCCTTTCTTGTTATAAATTCGGCATAGCACCCAATCATCTAGCTGCAATGTACAATTACCAATTTATTTAGTATAAATAAAATTCAACTTTTTTTAATGCATGAAAATGCATAAAAGCGCAAGTACAAACCCGGAGATTTGTTCCGTTGCGGGAGGAACGGTCGACGTTGGCGAGGCGATACTCGTGCATAATCCAATTGGTCTTGGCTCCGAGTGGAGGTTTTCCGGCGTAAAACACCAATGCCTTCTTGATGCCCACCGTCCCGATCGGCTTGTCCGCTCCGGTCGCCTTCCAATAACCGTTTCCGGCTGCCCGGTTCGGCCTCGATCCATTTGGATACTTCCTGTCTCTTGGAGAGAAGAAGTACCATTCTTTCTCGCCATACATGCTCATCTCTGCTTAAACAAAACTAAAAATGTCAATTATATATCCTACCTCCATTTTCCGTTTTCCAATATACGAAATGCATGCAACAATTATTTTCAAGCTTTTGAAATATCACTCTCCTAACACATTTTGGAATACTTAAAAAGATGGTTGAAGTAATAATAAAAGTTGATTTATCGTGTTTTACAATGTAAAAAAACTCGAACTTGTCGAACAATACTCGATTTTGAATATAGACACAAATGATTGAAGTTATTACCGGGTAGCTCCCAAGGGTCGAACTTGTAAAGATCAACCTCGGCGACGACAGGCACGGAAATGGGCTGCCCTGCACATTTCCTACACAAGTAATGGTTGACCAGCTCGTCGTCAGTTGGGTGAAACCGAAACCCAGGAGGCATCTCCAGGTCATGTCCAACTCCACCTTCCATTTTCCTTTCTACTTGATTGACTTCGCCCAGATCAAATTTTCTCTTCTGGAGGAGGTAGAGATGGTGGTTTAACAGTGTAGTGATTGATGAGCAAGAAAGAGAAAGGATGGAGCTATTTATATGGCGATGGAATGGATCAATTGTGTGGGGCCAAGTCAAAATGGAAGGAAAGATCTCGCTGTTTTCTTGTGTCTCGGAGGATATTAAGCTGACTTTGACCTTCAGTATTTTATTTTATTTTCAAATCTAACAAATATAAAAATATTATCTATATTTTAGAATATTTAATACTAGACATTAAAAAATTAAAAAAATTGAATTTCATGTATTAAAAATATTATAAAAAACTATTCCAGTGTTCGTGCATAATATAGTAAAGAGTAGGACAAAAAGAAGTGGAAGGAGTGACGTTTTGTTGATAAATTTGTCATTGCTTCCGTCACCAGACTTGAGAAAGCTTCGTTGGCGCCGTCAGGAGGGAATCACTGGATGTTTGATGCGGATTAACCTTCGCGAAAAGAACAGTTGGAGTACCTGAAAATTAGATAAATTAAAATGGATTAAATAAGAATATCTTAACTAAAAAAGTTAAACGTAAGAAATATAATTATGAAAATTGCAGAAAAAGAAATAATTATTATAATATAACAAAATTCCTTGAATCATGCTGATTTAAAATTAAGAAATAAACAAATAAACAAATCATATACTAATCAAATTTCATTTAATTATAACACATTCTAAACAAAAAAAATAGTATTTTGAATAATAATAAATATTAATATCTTATTATTTCAATATTAATAACATTTAAATGATAGACTATTAATCTAACAAAAAATAATATTAAAATAAACGATATCAATACTAAAGTAAACGTGTATCAATATTAAAATTAACGGGTATTAATATTTAAGTAAATAATACTAATATTCAGGTAAATAAGTACCAATAATAAATTTAACAGATGTTAATATCCAGGTAAATAAGTATTAATATTAAAGTTAACATGTATCAATACTAAAGTCACCATGTACCAACATTTAAGTAAACAAATACCAATATCCAAATAAACAAGAACAAATAACAAAGCTAAACATACCTATATCCATGTAAACATATATCAATATTCAATAAACAAATACCAAACTTAAAAAAGTGGGACCAGCCCAAGTCTAAGATCACCCACCTCATCTTCTACACTACTTTCTGGTACCAACATGCTAAGCGTCAACTACTAGTTCACCAAATTTCTCGGACTCCTCCCTCACGCTAAATGTCTCATGATATACCAGTAGGGTTGTTTCACCGGTGGCATCAATCTCTGCCTTACCTTTTCTTCTTCCTCACATTGATCAATAATATGAATAAGAAAATATATCTTAACTAGCCATAGGCTATCCTAAGAATGATCTTTATAATTTAATAATGAGTATCCTCACTTATAAAGAATTCATATCCCATTCAATAACACCTGCTTCACACTGGATGAATTATCACAAAGGCATAGACACCCTTTCAGGCCTTTATTCATCCTCCCTCATTTCAAACCGTCTCTTTACTCTGCTTCCCCACTTCAAACCACCTCCCTCTCAGGCCTTTATTCATCCTCCCTCATTTCTCCTCCCTCCCCTACTTTCCTCGTCGCCCTACCTCCTCCCCCTCTCTAAACCCTTCGTCCCCCGCCTTCACAGCTCATTCCCGCACTTACTTAGATACTCATTCATCCTTTGCAGCTCTACCTTCTTCCCCTCCCTCTAACCCTTCCTTCCCCGCCTCCATTGCTCATTCTTGCACTCCCTTAGACCCTCTCGCTTTCTCTTCCGTTCGAGATTTTTTGGATTATCCTAAAATTTTAATTCGGGATCGGGGTTATCCCAAAAAATTTTTGGTACGAGATCGGGATGACATTTTTTGGCTATTTGATATTCGGGATTAAAATTTTGCGATCAGGATATCTCGAATGCTCATCCCATGCAAATTAGTCGCGACTTGAAATATATATTAAACTTAATCAATACTACTAGAAAAATTAAAATAGAACAACACTTGAACATATATATTTTAGAACATGAACATATTCTTTTGAATAATGGTGTAGTTGTATTTTTTTGAAATAAAAAACTTTTTGAGGAAATAATTGTTTTTACTTATGTTTATTATGGCTTGATTGTGTTTTCATTATATTTTTTATAAGGTAAAATATTTACATCATGAAATATATCTTGTTTAGGTTTGAAATCTAGACCTCCGTCAAATCGGTGCAATATCTTTGTAACGCTTGATCAAATGTTATTTCGTCCACAACTAGATAGTCTAGTCATTTCATTAACTACATTGTAACAACTGACTTGACCATTATGAATGGGTAAATATTTATCAAATCACCAAGTAACTTTGTATAAAATGACTACCATAAAAAATTTCACACGTGGTGAGATCTTGAAATAACTAATCAAGACAACGGTTTGTTATACCTTATTATCTGCTAGGAAGATTATTGATTTCCCTTCTCTTAATTATATACACTTGTACCTTACTTCCACAAATATATATTTCAATTAAATTAGAGGACAGTTTATATTTTATACTAATTTTTATTTGGTTACAGCATGAAGTTGTATTTTCTCCTTTGGTAGATTTTCCGCAGCAAAAGCAATTCTCAACGTTTGGACACCTAAAATCGTTGACTCGGACGACTTTAGCGTGTCAGAAATTTGGGTAACAACCGGCAAACTTGGCATTGATCTTAACACTGTTGAAGTTGGTTGCCATGTAAGTACTTCCATATTTTGCTAAATTCTATGTAAAATTGTCAATAACATATTGGATTGATACGTTTTCTTTTAGATTCAGCCCTTAGAAGAATCAATGTTGACATCAAAATGGAAGGATAATAGATCCACTGAGCAATTAATTAGACGGAGGCATGCTACCTTCGGTAGAGAAGTAAATTACATAATTAATTAGTTGCTTCCCCAAAAAATCTGTTACCAGTCCAAATAGTGTTTGACAGACTACTGGCAAAAAAGTAGGACAAATTACTACATTTTTTCAAACTGCAAAAGCAAATTTATGTGTTTTTCAAATTACACGACTACGCGAAATAATTAAGCGACACCTAAAAATAAGACGTCCCAAGACAAATAAAATATACACATAGTTCGTTTTATAATTTTGTTCTAGAAAAGCAAAATTCTGTTGTACCAAATATAAATTCGGATTGGCTTGTGGGTAGTTTTCTAAATTCACACCCTTTATTTCTTTATTACTATCATCTTTCCCATCTTATTGTTTGGATGTATTTGCACGCTAACACCCAAATTAATGGGGATAATAGCCCCAGGCTTTTTGAGTAAGTAAGTACACAGGAATTATTTTATAATGGAGCAAGTACGTACACAGTAAGTAAGTATAATTTTGTTGTAATCAAGATTTTAATCCTTCCCATCCTACCCATTCCTTATACTATTACAGCATGTGCCAATTGATAATTGAGTACATAAGATATGTGTAAAATCTTCTTTATTATTGCATAAACTGCATAGTAGTTTCTTGGAGTTGTCCCTAAAATTTTGTTTTTATGTATAATTCTTTCTATTGGCTATATCTAAAGGATTTTCATTTGCCCAATTTTTCCTATTAATTATTTCCTGGACAGTTTTGTTTAATGCCAGTTTGACAGTTACCAAGACACGGGATGTTATAATTTGCTTTGTCCTGGCTTTGTCCACACTAATCATCGAATTGCGCTTGGAGCCCCCATTTCTCATGTATCTACTTATAATGGTTCTCAATTTGATGTTACCTTCAAGATTGAAAAGGTAAAGTTACAAATTAGGCTGATTCCTTATACGAGTGTCCAAATAATTTACAATTTTATTTACTTCTATATGTTGAGACAGGACCCAAATAATGGAAAATTGGTTGCTATTATTTGGTTCGAACAATAAGGAGATTGGATATTGGCCATCGCAGTTGTTCAACATCCTAAAACGATTCTGCAACTAAAGTATCATTTGGCGAAGAAATGCTTTAACTTGAACTCTTCGGATATTCATTGTGCTACTCAAATAGGAAGTGATCATTTTGCAGAAGAGCAATACGGAAAAATTGCTTATGTGAGGAATATAGAATTATTTGATTCGGAAAATCAGCCTGTTCATTTAGATTATTTGGATATTGTTACTAGACATTCAAATTGCTACGATGTACAATTAGGTGGGACAAGCAAAACCTCCGATACTGATTTCTATTTTGGAGGTCCAGGACTCAGCGATAACTGCCGCAAGAGGACGGATAAGAAGCAAAATTGTGATATTATGTATGGAAATCGAAGAGAATGAACAATATCGTTTGCAAGTTTCCGATATTTATTATTCAATATCAAACTAAGAAGATCTCCCGTATTCTTTTTCTAAAATGAGTAGCAAGCCTGAGAGGAATCACTTAGGCAATAAATCGAAATCTATGTTTTTTATCACTTAGAACTTTGGCAATCATCGTGTAGTTTTATGTATGAGAGGAATCATCTTCGTGTTATTTGCAAACTTTTCTAAAATGTCAAGCTGAAAAAATTTGCTGGTCAAAGTAACCCATTTTATTTATTGCCGTCTCTAATTGTTTTATGAGCTACCACTTTCGTCTTTTTTTATTTTAGAATGTGCCACTTTCGTCAGTTAATTTCTCAATATTTGTTTTTTTTGTAGAACTTGATTGCCCTCCCCATTTCATTATTGCATCTTCAGCAATGGAAGCCTGCATTTTGTTTCAACACTTCCGTTTCCAAATTGAATCACCAACTAAGAAATGATTGCAATTGTAAAAATGGTCAAAATGCAAGTTTACCTCATTGTTCCAATTTGTTTCGTAGATCATACCGAACAGGATAATCATATGCGCAATCGTCATCATTAGCATTCCAATCCAAATCCCCTGAAGCCAATTATATAATTTTCATATTGATACAAAAATTAAATACTCGTAAGCAATAAACACATAGATTAACTGAGAACAAAATCCTTTAACTTGATCAAAGTTTCGAATTCGAGTCATTTTTTCTGATCCGCAGTCCTGTTTTGTCACAATAAATATTTTCGTTAAATAAATGACTAAACCCAAATGGATTTTGCAATAATATCCCCGCAATAGCATTAAATAGACTGCCAAAATATAGAATTACGTATATAAATGTTGTTATTACTTCTGAGTCTTATTATTCATTTCACATTTTCTAGTTATACAACTGTATCATGCCTTGCTAAAGCACAACCAAAATTAGGTTTAGCCTCCATATCCAAAACATGGCTTCCCTTTTCACAGTTGCAACTTCTCTTCTCTACCTGCTTCTCATTGTTTTCAATTGCCATGTCTCTTCCATGGAAACAAACCAAACTTTTTAATCATTGGATGGTATATAAAAGATGAAGATGATAAATGAGTACCTCCAAAATATTAACAAGCATGTAAATAAGACAATTACGGTATTCTAGTTCAATCTTTTGATTTCTCTTACTTTGATTTGTATTTATTGACTATTATACGTTCATTTTCTTGGAAAAATATAAGTTGAGAGATTATGTGGAAATTTTGAAGAGTAATATCATGGTGTTCATATGTCCAACTCGAGAATTTTTTTTGAATGTGTATAAATTTTTGAGATCTACGAAAATCACAGAAAAATAAAAAAAAACCAAGTCACAAAAAAAAATCCGTGACTTGGTCAATTACGACTTTTTTCGTGACTTAGTACTAGTGTCTTATGTGGACAACAATTTGGTAATTAATTTTTTAATGTATAATTTTTGTAATTAATCATGAACAGTATTATAATGCCCCGTAATTTGACCGATTGCCTCCACTGTACTATCAAGGTCTTTTCAGCGTGCTCTATCCTCAATTGCACGCATTCTGAAAAATTTCACAAGAGGTCACCTATCCTCATCTTACTTTTGCCCAAATGCTTTTAACCTTGAAGTTTTTTTTCAGGGATATGTGCCCAAAAATAAGGTGCACTTTGTTGGTATAGATGGTAACAGTCAAATTACTTAAGCAGTCACACAGTATATATACGGGGTATCACATTCATTCCTCCTTAAGTACGCGACATCCTTGTTGCACCAGAGACACACAGTTTCATAATCCCTTGTTTGTAGGTGCATTCAATCCACCAATCACATCATGCAAGCTAAGGTCATTTTGATACCAAATGTAATACCCCATTATTTGACCTACTGTTTCCACTATACTAACATGGGTCTTTTTAGCATGCTCTAGAGTTCATGAAAATATTATTTTCATTGCTATATATATTCCTTGATGATTTTAAAATTAGAAATTGAATAAGGCATTCCTTGGCTTTCTTTGAGCTATTCCGTTGATACCCTATTATTGATCCTATCTCGCTATTGTCTTCTTTTGTTGAAAGAGCTTCACTTGTGATGAACTTATTCTTGGATTTAATTCAGAATTCTTCCTATATTATTATTCCATATGGTTATGAGCCTTGTATGATATTCACGTTTACGATTATATTTATGAGGTCTTTGGGACCACATGTGGTATGCATTAAGTCTTTTGGCATAGCACAACGAAAGCAATTGGAACAAAATTAGGGTTGAAATTGGACCAAACAAGAAACTAAAAGATAAATAGCTTTGAAGGCATGATTTTAAACAGCTTTGAAGGGGCATTTAACTCGCCAGCCTTCTTACATTCTGCATGCCATAATTAGCTTTAACCTTTCACTTAAATGACATAACCTTGCCTTATTACATCAAGAATTCGAAAAGAAGGAAAACAATTAAATATTCAGACAGATTACAATTATTAAACTTAAACAAAATTAGCAAGCTGACCATGCACACGTAAGGATCGCCATGCACACGTAAGGAGAAGTTGGAGCTTGACTGAATAAATTGGAGGTATCCTACATCATCCTACCCTTCTTAGGAACATGCTAGTCTCGAGCAGCCAACCTGGAAGGCATAGGAAGAGGGTCATAGTACGGAGTTAAATCTACCACATTAAAAGTTCTTGACACCCTTAAGTCTTCAGGCAGATCAATCACGTAGGCATTATCATTGACTCACCTCAGGACTTTGTAAGGACCAAATTTCCTTACTTGCAACTTGCCTCCCAAGTGTGCGGGCATGCGTTCCTTGCAAAAAAACAACAACACCTTCTCACCCGACAAGAACAATTAAGCACGTTTGTGATCATCAGCTCACACTTTCTCTTTAGCATACATAACTTCTAATCTTTTCTTCACCACATTAAGGACACTTTGGACATGTTCTGCGTAAGTCACAGTGGCTGGAATAGCACGAGGAGGCTGCAGCACAATGGATAGATCAACCAAGTGATTTGGCACCTTAGTGTAAACCAAAGCAAATGGAGAGTTTCCCGTAGACCTATGGATAACCCCATTGTACGCAAACTCGGCAATAGGAAGTGCAAGATCCCACTGTCTTTGACATTCATGACATAAGCTCCAAAGTAGGTTACCAAGTGTACAATTTGTTACTTTGATCTGGCCACCTATCTGAGGGTGTGTAGTCATGCTAAACTTGAGGGTGGCATCAAACATTCTCCACAAGGTCTTCTAAAAGCTTGCAAGGAACTTTGTATCTTGGTTTGACACAATGGTGTTCGACACTCCATGCAAGCTCACCACCTCCCTAAAGAAGTGTCTTGCCACTACGAATACATCATTGGTCTTCTTGTAAAGCATAAAGTGTGCCATCTTTGATAACCTGTCCATAATGACAAAAATAGAACCTGCTCCTTGTGGAGTACGGGGTAAGCTCAAAACAAAGTCCATGCTTAAGTCCTCCCAAATGGCATTCAGAATTAGCAACATAGTGTACAATCCTGTGTTGTTAACTGTGCCCTTTGTCTTTTGACAAACACAATAATGCTTGACAAACTTTGCCACCTCTCTAGTCATTTGTGGCCAATAAAATCTTTCTTGCAAGGCAGCAAGAGTCTTGTCATGTCCCAAGTGTGCCGAGAGGCCACCACCATATATCTTCCAAATGAGTTATCTCATAAAGAAGTCGTTGGAATACACAATTGATTCCACTTCATCGAGAATCCATCTTGCAACAAATAATCATCCACTCCCTTTCCATTCTTGCATTTCAGCCAGACTTTACTAAATTCTTTGTCCTTCTCATATTGCTCCCGCAAGCAATCAAAAGCAGTGATAGTTCCATGCAATTTAGTGAGTAATGCTACTCTCCTACTTAATGCATTAGCGACCATATTCTGAGTTCCATTCTTATGAGAAATCTTAAATAGGAACTTTTGGAGATAAGTACACTAACGTGCATGTATGGGATTGCTAAGTTTGGACATATTATGCAAAAACTTTAATGCCTTGTGATCAGTGAACAGAATAATCTCCTTACCAACCAAGTAATGTTCCCACATCTTGAGTGCTTGAAAGACCACGTAGAATTTTTTCTTATACGTAGTCCATTTCTGTCTTGCCTCACTAAGCTTCTCGCTGAAGTATGTGATGGGCTTCTTCTCTTGAGATAGCATGGCTCTAATCCCAATCTCGGATGTATCCACTTCTACTTCAAACAACATGGAGAAATCAGGGAGGGCCAGTACGAGTGCATTGCTCAGCTTGTCTTTAAGCACTTAGAATGCTTGCTCGGCTTTAGTGCTCCATATGAAGGGGACTTGCTTCTTGAGCAAGGAAGCCAAATAAGCTGCTAATAAGCTGAAATCCTGAATAAACCTATGATAAAAATGATGCGTACTAGATTAGCCTTGTAATCGTGCATCTAAGTGGTAAAATAGGTGTTGTTATCATAATGATTGTGACACTTGTTTGGTATTTTAGTTCGCTATTATAGTTGAACTCCAAACAATCGCTTATTAGATGTTTATACAATCTTTGCAGGTGAAAGTGGCATGATACGAAGAAAGGCAATAAGGTGGATTAACGTGGAGGTCGTTGAGTAGAGCCAGCAAGCACTACGGAGTCAGCGAGGGCTAGGTGAGGAGAAGCAAGTGTTGGAGCCAACAAGTGCTATGAAGCTAGTAGGCACTGACAGACCGGAAAAAATCCCTGAAGTAATGATTGCTACAAGTCCAGTAGTTGCTGGCCCATCTAATTTGGCAAATTTGGACCTGCTAGTTAGGAAGAATTCTTGATTTTATTAGGTTTTTAGCAGCTATGGTATAAATATGCATCTAGCCCTAGTTTAGAAAGACTTTTGTTCATGATTACTTTGAAGCAATGTTTGGGAGGCCTTTGGCTGGATTCGATTAATTCATTCTCGGGTAGAAGGCAAAATCATTCAGACTAAGTTTTCTTTACCTGATCTTATTAATATGAATTCTCTATTCATTATATTGGTTGTTGTTATTATCATGTGTAGCGAATAGTCTCCTTTTGAGTGCGATGCCTTAATCATGTAGTTGGTTGTCTTATCAGGTTATGGTTCGAGCATCATATGAAATAGTTGCTAGTTGGTAGGCATAATGCTTAACTTAGCCTGATCACCTAAGTTATGATCTAAATTAATGAGAGTGGATCGACAGGAACTCGAATTAGTGGAAGAATCAATTAGTATATTCTTAGGCATTAATGAGACATTTTGTTATCATAAAGATAACCCATTAGGAGAGATCGATATAATTAAGATTGATTTAGTTCTAAGCCTGGTTAATAAGCGAAAGTGCTAATTAGTAACTTAGGCCTTTACGATATTGGTTTTGTCAACTTAATAAGTGAAAGTGTTAAGTAGATGCATTAGACATCTCCAGGTACTAGTTGGGATGTCATAAGAATCATAACCTTGATATAAGCAGTCGACTCATGAAGGTATCGTGCTGAGTTCTTTTTTATCGTTAAAACCCTTTTCATTTATATTTCTATATTTTTGCATTATTTACTTTTGTCGTCAACAAACCTTTCACATTAAAAATAATTGTTACCCACGTTGCGCTTCAGTGACTGTCTAATTTTGTGTCCAACCCTCAGTTCGAACTTTACTTACTCACTATACTATTTGATTACACGTTAGATTGTATATCAATTTTCTGTATGTTAAATTGGCACCGTTACCGGAGAACTAAAATTTTCAGATGTAAATTTTATAGCAGTATAGTTTGTGCATCTCGATCATTGATGCAGTATAAATTTTATAGCAGTATAAATTTTATAGCAGTATAGAGTGCCCATTGATGCAAGAACTTCAAGCTGTTGCAGATAAACAACCTCCTGGATTTAGATACCCTTGCCCACAGAATACTTAACCAAACTTTTCTCATTTTGGGCAACAAGCGAGTAATATTGGTGCCTCACAAGAATTCAGGAAACCATACCTGAGCAACCAAGTCAAGGTAATGGGAGACAAGATTGATCAGCTAGTAGGGGAATTAAACAATACTTACTCAAAAATTGTCTAGCTAGTCGGGGTGGTTCAACAATGTATCCAACAATAAACCCTAACAGTCTAGTGCATGTATTAGTGTGAAGCTTGCCAGCAAGAATTATGGACATACCTGAAGGGTCAAGCTTCGCAGCTGAAGAAGATGGAATTAGAAATTGGGAATCTGGCTACCTTGAATGCTCACAGGCCAATCGGTACTTTACCAAGTAACACAAAGAACAACTTGAAAGAAGATGTCAAGGCCATAGCACTCAGGAGTGGAAAGGAAATTGAATCTCCTGTCAAAACTCCCAGACCCACTGTGGCAAAGGAACCAGTGGTTGATGCAACATCAACCCGAGACAAGGAGGAACCAGTTGCACCTCTAGTACCTAAGATTCCTCTACCACCATTTCCCCAAAAGTTGAAGAAAAAGCCAATAGTGGATAAGAAGTTCCTGAATTTTGTAGACAAAGTTAAAGAAATTCAGATCAGTATACCCTTCCTTGAGTTGCTTGACCATATGCCACTCTACGCTAAATTTTTCAAGGAGGCCATCACAAAGAAGAAAACTTAGAACAAGGATGAAACAATCACCTTGACCACCAACTGCATCTCACTAATATCCAAGAACATTCTAGCCAAGCTCAAGGATCTAGGGAGTTTTACCATCCCACGCTATATTGGAGAAACAGAGTTTGACAAGTATCTTTGTGACCTTGGGGTAAGTATTAATCTCATGCCCCTCACTATCTTTCGACAACTTAAGCTTGGAGATCTTCAACCAACAAGGATGCACCTTCAATTAGCAGATCAATTAGTTAAGCGACCACACAGAATTGCAGAAGATGTCCTCATGAAGTTTGAACAATTCTATATTCCCTTAGATTTTTTGGTGTTAAACTTTGACCTTGACAAGAATTGTCCCCTCCTCCTTGATCATTCAGACTAAGTTTTCTCTCTCGATCTTATTAATATGAATTCTCTATTTGTTATATTGGCTGTTGTCATGCGATGCCTTAATCATGTAGTTGGTTGTCTTATCAGGTTATGGTTCGAGCATCATACGAAGTAGTTGCTACTTGGTAAGCATAATGCTTAACTTAAATTGATCAACTAAGTTGCGATCTAAATTAATGAGAGTGGACCAATAGGCACTCAAATTAGTGGAAGAATCAATTAGCATATTCTTAGGTATTAATGAGACATCTTGATATCATAAGGATAAACCATTAGGAGGGATTGTTATAATTAAGGTTGATTTAGTTATAAGCCTAGTTAATGAGCAAAAGTATTAATTAGTAACTTAGGCCTTTATGATCTTGGTTTTATCAACTTAATGAGCGAAAGCATTAAGTAGATACATTAGACAACTCCAGGTACTAGTTAGGACATCATAGGAATCATAACCTCGATAACAATCAACTTATGAAGGTATCATGCTCAGTTCATCTTTATCGTTAAAACCCTTTTCATTTATCTTTCTATATTTTAGCATTATTTACTTTTGTTGTCAACAAACCTTTCATATTAAAAATAATTATTACCCATGTTGCACTTCTGTGAGTGTCTAATTTTGTGTCTAACTCTTAGTTCGAACCTTACTTACTCACTATAATATTAGATTGCATGTTAGATTGTACATTAATTTTCCATATGTTAAAAAACTTGCCAAACTAAGGAAGCTCCTTGTTTGACTTACATTCAGATGGGCTGGCCATAATCGTATGGCATCAATCTTCACTTAATCAACGTGGATTCTCTCTTTTCCAACCATAAACCCTAAGAAGAGAAGCTTGTCCCTCCAAAAGCTACACTTTTTTAGGTTAACATAGAGCTGATTATCTCTCAATGCCAAAAACACCTCCCTCAAATGCTGAACATGATCATCCTCTGATCGGGTGTACACTAGGATTTCATCAAAATACATAACAATCAACTTATCAAGGAATGGTTTTAGTACCTGATGTATAAGCCTTATAAAGGTATTTAGTGTATTTGTCAACCCGAATGGCATCACAAGCCACTTATACAGCCAGTCCTGTATCTTGAAGGTAGTTTTCCATTTATCACCAAGACGTATCCTGATTTGGTGATATCCATTTCGGAGGTCTATCTTGGAAAAGATGGATGCTCATGTCAGGTTGTTCAATATGTCATCGAGCCAAGGGATAGGAAAATGATATCCTATGGTGATCTTATTGATAGCGTAATTGTCAATGCACATGTGCCATAAACTATTCTTCTTTGGCATGAGCAACGCTGGAACTCCACATGGACTCAAGCTTTCTTGCACAAACCCCTTGTCCAAAAGCTCTTGCACTTGGTCCCTTAATATCTGATTCTCCTTAGGACTCATCCTATAGTGAGGAAGATTCAAAAGTGTTATACTAGGGATTAGATCAATCCTGTGTTGGATGTCTCGTAAGGTGGCAACCCTTTTTGCAACTTCTTATCAATAAGCTTATGAAATTCTTCCAGCAATTGCAAGACCAAGTCTGGGATTAGCTCTACATCTTCTCTAGCCAATTCTTGTGCACACATCACTACTAGCATATATAGGAAACCCACTTCTTAAAAATGGTTTATGATCTCATGAGAAGAGGTTACCATCATAACGAGTGGCATGGTACTGTTTGATTGCCCTGCACATACTTTGGTTTCTTTGGTAGCAAGGTAAACTTCTCTCTTCCCTTTTTGAGCTCATACATATTTTTCTGACCATAGTGCATGACCTTATTATCAAACTCCCATGGTCTGCCAAGTAGAATATTACACGCATCCATTTCAAGGACGTCACATTCAATCTGGTCCAAATACTTCCTAATTGTGATAGAGATGGTACACCTCGAGTTGACCTTGATTCCATCTCCAGATTTAACCCACCCAATGGAGTATGGAGTGGGGTGAGAAGAGGTCTTCAAGCCAAGCCTCTCCACTATCTTGTGGCTCATGAAGTTCTCCTGGCTACTACTATCTATGATCACTTCATAAATCTCTTTCCCAACATAATAACGCGTGCGAAACAAGTTATTACGTTGGGATTCATCTCTTTTAATTGTAGTCAAAGCCACCTTCTACTTGACTCTGCAATACTCTTCCCTTTCAAAAATCTCCTCATCCTTATCATCACTCTCGTCCATGGGTGCACATAAGTACACCCTATTCTCCTCTTCATCCGTGCTTTCCTTCTTGCATAGTTATGTAAACTTACGTTTAGGGCAATCACTAGACTTGTGTCCCACTTTATTATACTTAAAACAGTATATTGCCAAGGTTGTTGCTACCTCCTTTCCTTTTCTTTATGCAACCATAGAGGCAGACTTGCTTGGAGGGGGTCTAGGCTCGGATGCTTAGGGTGCACTCCTCTCCACACCTCTCCTTACATAGGTAGATGTCTGACCAGGCCCTAAGAAGCGAGTAATGGATGCTTTCTTCTTTTTCAAGGTAACCCCTATCTTTCTTACCTTTGCACAAGCATCGTTGAAAAACAAGAAGGTGTCAAACTCCATCTTACTCTTAATCTTATAATTAAGACCTTCTACAAAGCGAAAAATCATTTTTGATCCTCGTTCTCTTCTACGTCATTATATGAGTCCAATCTCATAAACTCAGAAGTATACTCATCCACAGATCTATTCCTTTGCGTGCATGATAAGAATTGAGTATAAAGAGTTTGATGGAAATCAACAGGAAGGAACCTTTCACGAAGGGCTTGTTCTATGGTAGGCCAATCTTGGATTGGTCATTCTTCTATCCTCCTTTGTGATTTTTGTTCTTTCTTCCACCAAACTGCGGCTCCCAATTCTAGCTTGAAGGCCACGTAATTAACCTTCTGATCCTATGAAAGATCCATACAATCAAAATATTTCTCAACTGAGTCCAACCAGTTGAGAAATCTTTCCATGTCCGTATCACCATAGAATTTCTCTATATTCATTTGAATGGATGATCCACCTTTCTATAATATTCTTCTCCATGATCATCCCCCTGTATGCTTCTCTTTAAGGCACACGCCCTAGATCACCACGTTCACTATCTCCTCTACCTCGTCCTCTCAAACCTCGACCTCCTCTCCCTAATCCCCTCACATCTAGGGTATCATCCATGTCTTCCAACTCATCATCCTCCACGATAGGAGGGTTGTCTCTCCTTGCAGCTTGAGGTGGTTGACTGTAAGTTCATTAAGTCGAGTGAGGATAGCTTGGATCATAGCCTCCACATCCATTAATCTCTTGTTGATGTCCAGATCGGCCATGTTGCATGGTTTTATGGTAGAGCTAGGTGGTTAATTGGGAAACAGATCAGGGGATCGCGTTGTCCTATGGATCGACTCATAGATAGGCTAGATTGAATGAGTTCCAATTGATAAGGGTGATGGATTTGTAGCAAGGCTCTGATACCACTTGGCGTAGCACAACGAAATCAACTGGAATGAAATTAGGGTTGAAATTGGATCGAACAAGAAACTAAAAGATAAATCTTTTAATCTAATCCTTCTGAATCAAATTAAAAGTTTGCTCACGAAGTAAGTAGCCAATAAGAGGGCCAATCTTTGCAAAACATTTGTATGTCCATGCAAATAAGGTAAGCTTTCAAAAAGCAACTCAAGTTTAGTTCAAATTCATCTGTAGTTTATTGTTTCCATTCACATTATTATAGAACGTATGATTTTAGGCAGCTTTGAAGGGGTATTTAACTCGCCAGCCTTCTTATATTCCACTTGCCATAATTAGCTTTAACCTTCCACTTAAATGACATAACCTTGCCTTATTACATCAGGAATTCAAAGTGAAGGAAAACAATTAAATATTCGAACAGATTACAATTATTAAACTTGAACAAAAATAAGCAAATTGGTCATGTACACGTAAGGATCGCCATGCACATATAAGGAGAAGTTGGAGCTTGACCGAATAAATTGGACTTTGGGACATATGCCATGTGTCTTGCTCTTTGGGAGTGTCTATGTGCATATGACTTATGTTTATATGATATTTATGCTTGTGTAGCATTTATACCTTTTGTTGTGACGTAATGCTTGGCTCATAGCTTTTATGTTCTATATAATGTATTTTATGACCATATGAAACTATTATGTATTATGATTTGTATGACTCCAAATATGACCATTGATATTTCTTAATCTCATAATGCTTATTATCTACTCATTGAGCTTGTCTCACTATTCTTCCTTATTTATTTTCTAGGTCAGTAGTTAGGGATCTTAGAGAACTTGTGTAGCATCATGGAAGTTTGCTTACTGAGGTCAAGCTAACGAAGACATCTTTTGGTTATATTAGACATCTAGTGTATGTTATATAGTTGATGATGTAGATTGATGTATGTGAGTTTTACAAGCATGTTTAGTTTGTTATATAGGTATGATATATTATGGTTTATGTTTATGAGGCTAGCATGGAGTTGATTAACATATTTTATATTTCAATGATTGTCACAACCATATGAAACTATTATGTATTATGATTCAAAATTGTCATGACCTGTAACCTATTAGTCGCGACCAGCGCAAGAATTTGACTAAAGCTAACATTAACCAAATCCATGTAAGCCTAAACAAAGAACATAACATACATATACAACAAACTAAATGCACTAAAAAACTCACTACTATACAATAATCTATATCATCAACTACATTATATACACTGCTAGTCCAAAATAACCAAAAGATATCTTCGTTGGCCCGACTTTAGTAAGCAAGCTTCCATGACGCTATAGTAGTTCTCTAAGATCTCTAACTACTGATCTGAAAAATGAATAAGAAAGAATGGTGAGACAAACTCAGTGAGTAGATAATAAGTTTCACTAGGTTAAGGAATAACAATGGGTCATATTTGGTGTCATACGAATCATAATATGTAATAATTACATGTACTTATATAAAATACATAATATGGAACATGAACAATGAGAAATGAGCTATGAGCTATGAGCCAAGCATTACGTCACAATATAAGGCTTACATGAAAGAATATATATAGCAATAAAAATAATATTTACCAAATGTTATGAGTCATAACAACATTCCTATGTGTTGTCATAACAACATGTTACCAAAATAATATTTACCAAATGTTATAAGTCATAACAACATAAGGCTTATTTCATAACAACATTGCTATGAATCTCAGACTACTTACCATATGTTTCTTTCTGGAGCTGTCTATTTCTTCTTCTTTCCTTCTTTCTCTTTCTTCCTTTTGGTTCTGAGTGTCTATCTTATGTTTATCATTGTCCTAAGATAAACTTAGGGTCTTATATACCTCCTTGATGAGTTCTACTCATGCCTATCTCATCCTTTAACATCAAATAAGGTAATTACACTTAATTCATCCTGATTGGCTGCCTATTTCTCATCCAGTCACAATCCAACAAATTCCAACTCAATTTTCACCTTCTTCCTCTTATAGTCTAAACAAAATCTTGTCTAACTAATTATAGGTCTATGTCTTAGCCTTCAAAAACATGTTCACTTGCCTAATTTAGATCAGAAATGAGAAAGTTATGGTCATTTTACTCAACATAGTTCAAAGCTGCTAAACTTACCCGAGGTTAATTTTGCAAAAACTTAAAAATAAGCTAAGTGACCAAAGTGAAGGCTAGCCTACAAGTCTTAGAACTCTCAAGCATGCGTAAACATAATTCTAAAGTGGTAGCGACATCCATTCTCATAAAAATATTTTCCTAGGGGACCAACTAAAGCTAATGCCAATATGTTTAGAAAGTAATACTTCTATAACTTAATCTCAATTCATCTTAGTTACCAATAGTTAGAAATATAACGTGGTAGAGGGCTAACAATTCTCCTCCCCTAAAAAGAATTTTGTCCTTGAAATTTACTTACCCATGTCTTGAAATAGATTTGGATATTGTGCTCTCATGTTAGTCTCTATTTCCCAAGTGACTTCCTCAATGTTTTGTTTGTGCCATAACACTTTAACCAACGAGATTGTCTTGGATCGTAGATTCTTTTCATTCATGTCCAAGATCTGAATTGGCACCTCTTGATATGTTAAGTCTTCTTTCAAAATAACTAGTTCCATGTCCAATATCATTGACTCTTCCCAAACCATACACTTTCTCAATAATGAAGCATGAAACACATTATGAATCTTTGATAATTCACGTAGCAAAGCCAATCGATATGCAACTGGTTCAACACATTCTAAAATCTCATAAGGACTATTATATTGTGGTATCAGTTTTTCTTACTTCCTGAATTATAATACACCCTTCCAAGAAGGGACTTTTAAGAATATCTTATCACCGACATTAAACTCAAGATGTCTTCTTCCTTGATCGACATAAATTTTCTGACATTGTTGAGCTGCCTTCAATTTCTCTTTAATGACTTTGACCTTCTTCATAGTATCATGAACAATTTCTAGACCTATTAACTTCATTGCACATTCTTTGTCCCAACAAATTAGAGATCTCTATTTTCTTCCATACAAAGTTTCATAAGGTGCCATGCCAATGCTGGAGTGGAAACTATTATTATATGCAAATTCAATCAATGGAAAATGATTATCCCAACTACCAACAAACTCCATAGTACATGATCATAGTATTTCCTCCAAGGTCTCAATAGTCCTTTCCAATTGTCCATCGGTCTGAGGATGAAAAGAAGTGCTGAACCTAACTTTAATACCCATAGCATCCTATAAACTAGGCCAAAATCTGGAAGTAAATTGATAATCTCTATCGAAACAATAGACACTAGAGCACCTTATAACCTAATAGTTTCACCAACATACAAACATTCCAACTTGTGGGTCTATCAATAATAACCCATATAGCATCATGCTTGCTCGATGTTCTTGGCAAATTTGTTTAACATCCATCGTGATATGCTCCTATTTCTATTCTGGTATTGTTAAGGGTTCCAATAGTTCTATCGTACATTGATGCTTTATTTTAACCTATTGACAAACCATACAACTTGCTACATAGTTTGCAACATCTTTCTTCATCCCTGACTACCAATAATTATCCTTCAAAGAACGATACATCTTGGTACTCCCTGGATGCATAGTATATGGAGAACAATGAGCTTCTTCCAATATCTCCCTCTTCAATTCAGCTTGATCTGGAACACACACCTTATTGTTGTACATTAACATTCTATCGTCACTTATGGAAAACTCCTTATAATCTCTTTTTTGAACTTTGTCCCTTATCTGTTGTAACTTTGTATCTTCTTCTTGCAGATCGTGAATCTTCTCATACAATATAGGCCTTACCCTTAGATTAGCAATAAGGGCACTATGTTTTGCAATTCTCAATTGAAGTCTTAACTTCCTAAGTTCCGATAATAACGGTAGGTAAGTCACTCATAAATATACCAAGCTACCATTATATTTTCTACTAAGTGCATCCACTATCGTATTCACCTTTTTGGGTGGTAATCTATGGTACAATCATAATCATTCAACAATTCCACCCATCTTCTTTGTCTCAAATTCAACTCCTTCCAAGTGAGCAAATAATTCAACTTTTATGATCAGTAAAACTATGACAAGTTTGCCCGTACAAATAATGTCTCTGTATCTTCAAAGCAAATACCATAGCTGCTAACTCCAAGTCATTTGTTGGATAATTCAGCTCATGCTTCTGTAGTCATCTTTAAGCATAAGCAATCACCGTATCATTTTGCATTAGTACATAACCCAAACCACGATGAGAAGCATCACTATAAATAGCATATCCATAACTAGCCATAGGAAGTGTAAGCATAGGAGCTGATGTCAATCGAGTCTTAAGTTCTTGGAAGCTCTGATCATACTCATCATTCCATGTAAAGTTCACAACCTTCCGAAGAAGTTTAGACAATAGAGCTACAGTCTTGGAGAAATTCTTTACAAATCTCCTATAATAACTTGCTAAACCCAAGAAATTTCTAACTTCTGTGGTATTCTTAGGAGGCTCCCATTTAAGCATAACTTACACTTTCTTTGGATCAACTAATATCTTTTCTGCTGAAATTACATGCCCTAAAAACACCACTTTGTTTAACCAAAACTCACATTTACTCAACTTGGCTTAAAATTTCTTCTCTTTTACCACTTGCAAAATAATCCTCAAATGCTCTACATGTTCTTCACTGGTATAAGAATAAACAAGGACATCATCAATGAGTACCACTAAGAACTTATCAAGGTAAGTATGAAATACCTTGTTCATAAAACTCATAAATGTAGCTAAAGTATTAGTCAGACCAAATGGCATAACCAAAAACTTGTAATGACAATAACGATTCTGAAATGCTATCTTAGGTACATCACACTCCTCAATCTTCAACTGATGGTAGCCTAAACACAAATCAATCTTGGAGACACTATTGCATCTTGGAGTTGATCAAACAAATTATCAATCCATGGTAAAGGATACTTGTTCTTGATCGTTATCTTGTTCAACTGCCTATAGTCGATACATAAGTACATGGAACCATCTATCTTTTCACAAATAATACTGGTGCTCCTTATGGTGAAACACTTGGCCTAATGCAGTCTTTTTAAAGTAGTTCATGCAACTAAACTTTCAATTCCTTCAACTCAGCTAAAGCCATTCTATATGGAGCTTGAGATATAGGAGTGGATCTTGGCGCCAAGTCAATCACAAACCCAATTTCCCTATCAAGAGGCAAGCCTTGAAGATCTTCTGGAATACTTTAGGATACTCACAAACCACAGGAATATCATCCAATCTCGGTCCACTCACCCTTATATTAATGACATGAGCTAAATATGCTTCATATCCTTTAGTAATAAGTCTGCTTGTATCAATTACAGAAATAACACAAGAAGGGAATACATGACATTATCCACAGTAAGTGAACTCATCTTCTTTAGATAGCTTGAACACTACTTTCTTTTTGAAACAGTCTACCATAGCATGCCAACGAGCTAACCAATCCATGCCAAATATTAACTTTGCTGATAGATTATTCTCACCAATCAACACATCACAATTTCTTATCACATGCTCAGCTATCAAGGAATCACCAATGGGAGTAGAAACTACCAAAGGATGATCTAACATACCTTTTTCTTTAGAAGCTAGTGGTACGAAGCTATGCAACACAAATAAATGCATAGAACCAGGATCTACCAAAATATGAGCATCATGACCAAGAACAAACATTGTACCTGCTACCACATCTAGATTAACTTGAGCATCATCTTGCATAGTCAAAAAGACGAGCCTGTATACATGGACAGCTAGACTAGCTTCCACCTTTAATCATACTTCTTTTTTCGTTATTTGATTGTGATACCTCATGTGTCTTACTTCCACTAGTTCCTACATCAGAAGGTCTGGTTGAACCCTCAAACCAAATACCTTATTGCATAATCAGCAGACCCTCACTCGCACGTACCCTGGAAAACTTCCCAGGAGGTTACCCATCTTGATCCTACCTTCGGCCAAATACATTTAACCTTGAAGTTTTTTCAGGATGTGTGCCCGAAAAGAAGGTGCACCTTGTTGATGTGGATAGTAATAATCAAATCAGTTAAGCAGTTCACATAGCACATATACGGGGTATCACAATAACACTTTTATGCAAGAAAACAATTCATCAAAGGATAATTAATGTAAGACTCATGATGTTTGGTCTATTTAGTGGTAGGTAAGACCTGGGTAAGATTTATAAGATCCAATTTTACCTTCTTTTTAGAAGGTGGACTCAAATCCTTACTATTATCCTCTTTAAAAATAAGGTTTTATGGTTGGGTTCGGATTCGGATTCTGAAATATCAAGCACGATCATGGCAATTCATGGATCTGTATTATATAACTATTATTAAATTTTGAATAAAATTAAATATAATAAAATTATTCACATAAGTATTAAGATTTGGAAAATATGGACACAAGTCATTCATTTATTAAAATAAGTCCATATATTAAAACAAATCAGTAAACTAAATTTCAAGTTTTCTAAGTTGATATTGAGAATTTGGTACTTAGATTTGGTAATTAATATATTATTTTAATATTATTTTAAAAAAATTGGGTAAAATTGAGGCACGATCCTATAAATCTATATTCATGTCATTATCCTTTTAAAAAATAAAGATGCGAGCGTGATCCAGGTCTAGACACAGTCAAAATCAACATATTTTCAAACCTTTAAGGTCTTGATCCGGGTAGACTCTTAAGAGTGAAAATGATATTTGTACCTTTGTCTTTGGAAAATTAATTGAAAAACCTCATAAAGTTTAAAAAATTATACGCTCGAGCCTTAGATAACGTCAAGAGATATTTATTTATTTATTTTATTATGGAAATGATAAAAATACCTTTGAATAAACAAAAAAATATCTTCTCCAATCTCTAGATGTAAATATGAAAAAAACCTATTTACACCAAAGTAAACCAGGAACACCAAAATCTCCCCCAACTCCACCAAACGGAGTCTAAAAATAAATGCCACTTTTCTCCACCTCCCACCACCACCTTCCTCTTAACCAAACCATTATTGCCTATCTCCTTCCACTCTTCCCAAACAACACCGTCCCTCTCCTTCTCTACTCATAGACCTACCCTCCTCCTCAGGACCCCTCCCTTCCTACCCCCTCCATCGTGCCTCCAAAGCTAATAATGAAATCTTTGACTAGTGGGGGGAAGAAGGCTAAGTAAGGGTTAGAGCTCGGCTACTTGAAGGTGGATTCTGAAACCCCCCCCTCCATTAACAAGGATGAATGGGAGGACAAAGAAGCCAAACCTGCCAACATGTGCTTGGTGGACGTGGATGCTCTGGTGGCCGGAGGGGTACAGAGAAGGGTAAACTTTGGGACTTGAAGAGGTCTCTGGTGGATACCTTAAATGCCACCACAAATTGTAGAATTCAGTTAGCCTAGTGGTCCCAACAGATTTCTTTGTGCTTGTTAACCAATTGGAGGCATTGGACCCGACGAGAGTATATGTTTTTTAAGGAAAAATTGTCTTGAATCTCTCACTTTTCTAAAAAATTATAAATTCAGTCCTTCTATTTTTAAAATGCCAAATTTAGTTTCTCTATTTTGTTGTAAGAGTATTATTTAATTACTGACACTGGAATTGTGTGTACCTTAGCTTATCAAATTACCAATTGGCATGCTAAGTTGGTCATGATTTTTTTAACATTTGGCATATTGAGTTTTGGCAACAAGAAAAAATATTAATTTTGTTTTCTTCCTTTTTATAATTTTAGAAAATACCCCCTCTTCCCTCCTTCGCCCCTCCTCCCATCTCCTCTTCCTCTCCTCTCCTCTCCTCTCTCTTTTCCCTCCTCCTCTCCTTTCCTTTCTCCTCCCTTCCTTGTCAAAACTAAATGTCTTAAAAATTTGGAAAAAGAGAGGAGAGAGGCAGAGGAAAGAAGAAAGGCGGAGGAGAGAGAAGGAGGGCCAGAGAGAGAAGAAAGGCGGAGGAAGGAGGAAAGGTGGAGGAGAGGGGAGGAGGGGCGAAGGAAAGAGGAGAGGTGAAGGAGAGAGGAGGAGGGGCGAAGAAGGAAGAGAGGGACGGAGGAAGGAGGAGTGGAAGAGAAAAGAGGAGGAGGGATGAAAGAAAGAGGTGAGGCAGAAGAGAGAGGGAGGGGTAGAGAGGGAGGAGAAGGACAGAGAGGTGAGGAGGAAGGAGAGAGGCAAAGATAGGAAGAAGAGGAGGAGGGAAGAGAGGCGAGGAGAGAGGAGGAGAGGTGGAGGAAAGGGGACGAGAGGGGGAGAAGGGAGGAGAGAGGCAGAGAGGGGAGGAGGGAAGGAGGGCAAAGGAGAGAGGAGAGAGAAGAAGATATTTTTAAAAAATATAAAAATGAATGAATCAAAATTTATATTTTTTCCTTCGCCAATTTCACATGCCAACTATTCATGCCACGTCAGCAAAAAACGATACTGTTATTTACTTCAGAATAATTTTTTATTCGAAAAATCATCCAAACCTTTGTCACCAAAAAATAATAACTTGAAGATCAAATACGTAATTTTAGGACCTCAAAATTAAGTCGCAACATTATATAACCTCGTAGACTTCTATGAAATTTTTCATTAATATTGAAGATACCCTCGCCGGGTAAATATTGGCTGCTGTTTGGTGGTCCTGAATAATCGGACCAAGGGATCTGAATCACACGTCACTTGCTATCGTAGCCTATAGACGTCAAGCTTCTTGCTCCTTTTTGTTTTTATAATACTTTCAGTATTTTAGATAATTAATATTGTACTTTGACTACTATTTTCACTCTTTTAGGTCCATTCGACGGATTAGTTCCGTAACGTCATTGCTTACATATCAGATAGTATAGGTTCGAAATAACGTGCGTGAACTTGACGGTAGCAATTTTATGACGAAACAGTTGCTTTTATAATTTTCAATAAATGGTAACTATTATATCTTTGGTTTTTATAATTTTAGGTCTTTGTAAGTTATGTTTGGAATTTACTAATTAATTTAAATAGATTGTATATTGTTACTCAATTATCATTATTCTGGATTATTTGTTTGAAAAGTATTTCTTGTATTATTCTCTAAAACAATTACTCTTCCGAGTTCCGACATTGTTAAACCCGACAACTTTGAAGGATACGAGGGGGAAGTTGGAACATCAACTAAAGAGCAAAGTGATTGTCACAAAAAAAAAAAAAAAGAGCAAAGTGGTAAGAACCAAACGTCCTAGTAACTATCAAACATGAGAAGTGTTGAACAATTAAGATTAGTTATTCTTATCTGTACTATTGTGTTTTCTCTTTTCAGTTTTGATTTTACATTTAGGCCAACAACATGCAAAATTTGGACATCGCTTATCAAAGTATATCATTCGAATCGATCTATGTTGAGTTTTATTTGTTATGGTAGTTTCCTCTTTGTCAAGGAACGTGCGTATCACGTATCCATGGTTACCGGGATATTATCCCTTATGTAAATTGTTGTAGTTGTTTCGTTGCCTTATCAGCTAGGAAGTCTTCCTGTTTTAGGAGTGTTCACTCTTGTATTTAAGCACACGTTTGATATCAATACAATACAATACACGGCATATATTGCTTTTCATGGTATCAGAGCTAAAAGCTTGGCTTAAACCCTAGATCTCAAAATCACTCGCCGTAGAGTCGAAACATGATCATGTCTTCAGAAAATTCTGGCGATTCGGTTGTTCGAAGCTCGGCTTCAGGTGGCGTTGCGGCACCTGTGATCAAAACCAGCGTGGATGCATCCTCTCCTTATTACCTTCATCCCTCAGACCATCCAGCCCAAGTTTTTACGTCTGAGTTGTTAAACGATGGGAACTATAGGGAATGGCTGACGGATATGTCCGATCTCTTGTTCGCAAAGAACAAGTTTGGCTTCATCGATGGTTCACTTCCAAGACCCGCACCTGATTCGGATGACCTCAACAACTGGATTCGTGGAGATCATATGGTGAAAGGGTGGTTGAGGAACTCGACGACAAAAGAGATTCGCAGCAGTGTTCGCTGTGCCAAGACAGCCCAGGAGATTTGGGCTGACATATCCGAGCAATTTGGTCAGGGAAGCGCACCCAGAGTATACGACCTTCGTCGTGCAATTTTAGTTCTTCAACAAGACTTGATGAGTGTGTCGGCTTACTACACAAAGTTGCGCGCTCTCTGGGACAAAATTCAGGCCATTCGGCCTCTTTACAAGACCTCATGTTCGACTAGTGATCACGAGATGCACAAGCAGATTAACAAGATACGGGAAGAGGAACAATTGTATGACTTCCTAATGGGATTGGACGATACTTTCAGTACTGTCAAGTCCCAGATCCTAAGTACGCAGCCCATCCTTAGTCTTCAACAAGCTTATCACCTGATCATGGAGGAGGAGCAGCGTCGTGCTATATCATCAGCCCAAAAAATGGTGCCTGAAATGGCTGCTTTCTTTCTTCAAAGCCGTGACGCAACAAAAGGAGGTGATTCCCAGAGAACCAGTGCTGGAACTCGGAGCCAATGTTCCCACTGCCAGAAGATGGGCCATGTAAAGGAGAGCTGCTACGAGCTCATTGGATACCCTGAGACTTGGAGACGTGGCAGACAAGATGGTAATCCATGCACTGGACAAGAAACCAATTCGCGTAATGGGAATGCTCGTGATGGAAGTCAACATGAGGACGGTTCGAGGGGGTCTCATCGTGCTGCTAAGGTTCGAGTCGACGACAGCCCGGTGCCCAGATTTTTGCAAGACTAATTGAATGGTCTGATGAAGCATTTTGGTATCAAAGGTGATTCAAATTCCATGACACCACCACCACCGCCTAAAAACTGTGCAAACATGGCTGGTAAGATACTTTCCTCTCGTCCCTAGATACTTGATTCCAGGGCAACTGACCATATTACATGTAACTCGGATTGGTTCACTGGTTCACCTCAATATGCATCGCACCCTCCCGTAAAAATCTTGAATGGTGATGATGTACCAGTTCTCGGGATCAGGACAGTTCAAATATGTGATGATCTGATACTTGATTGGGTGTTGTATATCCCGAATTTTCAATGCAATCTCTTGTCCATCAGTCGACTAACAAGAGATTGTCGCTGCATGATTATTTTTCTTACTGAAATGTGTGTTATACAGGACTTAGTTACAAGGACACCGATTAGACTGGGTAGGCAGTGGGATGGCCTCTACTATTTCGAGAGCTTGTGCAGGGGGGTAGCCTACTCAATGGTTTGGATAGCAGATGAAGTTACTTGGCACTGACGATTGGGGCATGCCTTGAGTGAGAAGGTTCGGAATGTACCCTCGTTATCTAGTATTAAATTTCCGATTAGACCTTATCATTGTGATTCCTGTATTCGTGCAAAATAGACATGTCTACCATTTTCAACTAGCTCTATTAAGACAATGGATTATTTTGAGTTAATTCACTACAATGTTTGGGGCCCGTACAAAACATCAACTTCTTGTGGTGCTCATTATTTTTTGACCATAGTTGATGACTTCAGCAGAGGTCTCTGGACTTATCTAATGAAGCACAAGTCGGATGTCACACATTATCTACTTGCCTATTTCCATATGGTAGAGCGGCAATTTGGCAAAAGGGTCAAAGGAATTAGGTCAGATAATGGCATGGAATTTCGATCTAGTGAACTGTTGAACTATTATGAACATGAGGGAATTATTTTCCAAACTAGTTGCATGTACACGCCGCAACAAAATGGCATTATTGAAAGGTGCCATCGTTATATCCTTGAGATAGCTCGATCTCTTCGATTCCAAGCTAATCTCCCACTTGAGTTCTGGGGGGAGTGTGTCCTGACAGCCACTTATCTGATCAATCGCCTACCGTCTCCTGTCATCGGGAACAAAACCCCATATGAATTTATTTTTGGCAAGCCACCAACGTATGACCACTTGAGGGTATTCGGATGTGGCATATGCCCACAATCACACTCGGGCTGATAAGTTTGACGAGCAAAGCAAGCTCTGCGTCTTTGTGGGGTATCCATTTACTCAGAAGAGATACCGTGTATATGACATACAAGCACACCAGTTCTATGTTACCCGAGACATCACCTTTGTCGAAGATCAATTTCCGTACAAGGTTTTGGTTTCACCAGTTTCTCTTGCACCATCTCGGCCTACTATTTCAAATGTGCCGACGGACGAGGTTACATCCTCGGCTACTGTAGAAGAGGTTACTCCAATGTCCCATGATTCGTCGACTATTCCAGCTTGCTCGAATGATCCCAGTAGTGCTATTGCTCCTTCTGTCTCCCTAGTTGAGCCATCTTCCGAGGTCAATTAGCAGCCCACTAGATGGAGTACTTGTACTAAGGCTATTCCAGCTCATCTTGGCAATTTTGAAGTAGATTTACCCCCTCGCTTGCCATCCCGCTTGCGTCCTTAGTCTCATCAGGTAACCTCGTCACCTATCCATTAGCACATTTTGTCAATTATGAAAAATTTTTGCCTCCTCATCGGGCTTATATCACTGGTATCATTTCTCATCATGAGCTGCACTCTTATTATGAGGCTGCCAAGTTTTCTTGTTGGCGTGAGGCAATGTGCAGGGAAATTCGTGCACTTGAAGCCAATAAGACATGGGATGTAGTTGCTCTTCCCCCTGGCAAGAAGGCTGTCGACTCTAAATGGGTCTATAAGATCAAATTTCATCCTGATGGTGAGATTGAATGGTATAAAGCTTGTTTGGTTGCACGTGGTTTTAAGCAAGTTGAAGGAATTGACTATCATAACACCTTTGCACCAGTTGCAAAGCTGGTTTCTGTCTGCTGTTTACTTTCTATTGCAGTGAAGCATGAATGGCTCATTGAGCAGCTCAATGTTGATAATGCCTTTCTGCATGGTACTCTCACCGAAGAAGTGTTCATGACAATCCCTCAAGGCTTTGCCAAATCGGGTGACAAGCGCGTATGTCAACTACGCAAATCTTTATATGGTCTGAAACAAGCCTCTCGAACTTGGTATGGGACACTTGTAGCGACACTATTATCTCTGGGCTTCCGAAGGTCTCGAGCCGATCATGCCTTATTCATCCATCGACGAGGTCCGCTGGTCTTGTTTTTATTGATATATGTCGATGACATAGTTCTTGCTGGCAATGATTCAGCCTTGCTCACTCACGTCAAGGGTTCCCTGCATTCATAATTCGGGATAAAAGACCTCGGCCGTTTGCGTTATTTCCTCGAGATAGAGGCAACTCGAACACTGACTGGCTTAGTGTTAAGTCAGCATAAATACTTGCTTGACATACTCCGAGAATGCGGCAAGGAAGGTTCTCGGCCCAGTCTTATTCCCATTGAACAGAATCATCGGCTCTAGCAGACGGGCGTGGTTCTTAGTAACGCTACCCAATATCGGCGGCTTATCGGACATCTTATGTAACTTACCATTACCCATCCAGATATCGTGTACACTATCAATGTGCTCAGTCAATTTGTTAATTCTCCAAGTCAGATTCATATGGATGCAGCTGATCGCCTACTTCGATATCTCAAGTCCAGTCCTGGTCAAGGCATTCTTCTGAATAAGACTTTGGATTTTTCTTTGACTGCCTACTGCGATGCTGACTGGGCTGGTTGTCCCATGACGCGCCGATCCCGCTCCGGTTATTTTATTCAGTTAGGTGGATCACCTGTCTTTTGGCATAGCAAAAAGCAAACTGTAGTTTCCTGTTCTTCTGCTGAAGTTGAGTATCGTTCGATGGCAGTCACTGTCAGCGAAATCCTCTGGTTGCGTTGGTTGTTGTCCGACTTTGGGATTTCTTTGCCCGATGCCACACCATTATATTGCGACAACCAAGCCGCGCTTTATATCACTCAGAATCCTGTCTACCACGAACGTACTAAGCATGTCGAGATGGACTGCTACTTCGTCAGAGAACGAGTTGAGTCGCGTGAAATTGCTCCTCGCAAGATTCATACGTCATTACAACTTGCCGATCTTTTCACCAAAGGCCTTGGCGTTGACCGTTTTCGCACTCTTGCTTCCAAGTTGGGCATAGTCAATCTCTCTGCTCCAACTTGAGGAGGTCTGTTATGGTAGTTTTCTCTTTGTCAAGGAACGTGCGTATCACGTATCCATGGTTATCGGGATATTATCCCTTATGTAAATTGTTGTAGTTGTTTCGTTGCCTTATCAGCTAGGAAGTCTTCCTGTTTTAGGAGTGTTCACTCTTGTATTTAAGCACACGTTTGATATCAATACAATACAATACACGGCATATATAGCTTTTCATTATTCATGGGTGTTACTTCCAATTCTACATTCATAAGAACCTAAACTCTCTGAAAATTCAAATTTTTAACAAAACTGTTGTTACTCCGGTCATTTTTGGTTCATATGTAGTATCCAGCATTTGAATTACTAGGCTAACATATTTAATTTTGGACCCGATAAATATTGAAAATTAATAAATGTTTAATAATGAGTACGCATGTAGACTCAAAGTTAGAATCAATTTACTAACGTATAGTTCGTAAGATTACAAAAATTTCTGTCTCGTTTTTTCGAAATTGGTGTGTCAATTCTCATCTATTACAAAAATAAAAAATCCTTGTTTGTGATGACTAAATTCTAAACTTTCTGAAACCCCAGCCCGCTTAAATTTTGTAACAACAAAATTGGAACCCACGTAAGCAATAGTAGATGGTGAGCGAAGCTTATATAAAACTCCGCGTGGGTTTATTAGCAGCCATTGACCAGAACAAGACTCGATTGACCATTCCTCTGAGACCGACCGGGCTGCTTGTTGGGCCACAGTGTTGGGGTTTTAGTCATTGCTTCCGTCACTGGCGTTGTTCCCTCTTCTTATCCAAGAGGCACCTCGTACAGTTAATTCTTTTAATAATTAGTTTATTTGATTGTCGGGGGACAACTAGTTCACTCGTCACCAATAGTTATTGATGATTATTTTAAAGTAACTAATTGTTAGTGATTAGCCCACTAGTTTTTACATGCTGCTTTGACCCTGGGACTCGGATGATTATTTGATAATTACAAATTAGTTCCGTAAGATATAGGAAAAAATGGTCATAGACTTATTTCAATATTATAAAGTTGGGGGTTTGATGCGGTATGTGTAGCAATCCGATAATAGTAGATTGATAAAGACTATCTGTAACATTTGCAACCATGTGCATCAATTTTTGCATTAAAATGATTGGTGATCAATTATATTAATTAATCGAACCACCTTTTGCGGAAAAAAGTTGTGAAAGGTAATGTTTACATGCTAAACTTTGATTATGAAATAAATATACCAGTCAGTCTCATTTTATAGCAACTTTATATGTTTACTGGGTTGTCGGCGCCTGTAATTTTATAATGATTCATACAAATAATTCACAATATTTGACATTTTAATTAAATTCATTGAGAATAAAGTAAATTAAGTAAGGTTCACCATAAATTAAACAACATATTGTATAAACGTTGAATAAACTAACTCAAATTTATAAATATTGATAAAATGATCAGTTTAATTTTTTTACATACTTATAAAAAATACTTGTACAATTTGTTTTTACACAACTCCTTGTTTTATTATAAAGCTATACAACTCCTTGTTATTATCAAATTAAATATCTGCCTGATACCTCAGACCTGACTATTATATATATACTTTCTTCTTAAAGAAGTTAACCAATAGTCCTGCGAGAACTTGATTTTGATTAAAAGAAGTCGGCTGCCTCTTCGGTATGGTGGTTGACCATTTTCATAATTATTTTTTTTCCTGAAAAGAGCTCTCTTGTGATTGAAAATCGTCAAAGTATACAATTGAAAGAACAAATAGAAATGTCCCACGTAGCGACAAATTTGGACGGATTAGTTTCGTTAACGTCGTTGCTTACATCTCAAATAGCACAAATTTAACTAACAATTAATTAGCTACAACGGTAAGATAATTTATCTGGGTCAAGAAAGTTGTGAGTCTGATTTTTAATGTGTATTATTGTTAATTATTTGTTCATCTAATTTATAATTTTTTAAAAATTTGGAAAAACTCAAATCATATTTAAATTAACCTATATAATAACTTATGTCTCAAATACTATTAACGATAAAATAGTGCAAGTTCAAAAGTATGGAAAGAGACTATGAAGGAGATATCTCTTTCTTTTTCTTTATCATGTCATAAACTCATAATGTTCGACTATGAGATGTAAAAAGTAATGGAATAAACGTCGAGATTAAATTACAGCTGGGTTACATAATGATGATAGTGCGTTAAGACTCTTATTATATTTTTTACATACGTCAGTTGTTTCGACGCAGCTTCGTGTCTCGGCAATCATTTCCAAAAAAATAAGTTTCACATGATTGCAAATAGAGTTGCTTTCTATTTGCTGTTCAATTCTGCTTCAAATAAAAAATAAAAAAAAAGGAAAATGTGACATCATTAAAAATAAAATTGCTTCTTCATTTTAGATTCCGATGAATTAAAAAAACTGTGTTGGTGGATGTTGCCCTTTGCCAAGGACCTCAAGACCTTGAGCTCAACTCCTCAATGGTTGAAACTGCATTAAACTTAATATTATAATTTGATGAATATTTATGTTCGATTCTTAATACATATGATTATTGATATAAAACATTTTCATCTAGGAAAGAATTTACTTACGTAATCGGTGTTATTTTAGTTACCGGGGTTAGATAGTTTAGTTTGAAGCATTCCAATCAATTAAAAACTTAAATAAATCTCCGTAGTGCTTCGCTCTCAACGTAGAAGTTAAAATAAATCTCTCCCAAAGCTTCAACGTCCCGCGCCATTTTCGGGACTAGTCCATCCAAAATGTATCCATCATATTTTAATCAAGATCTTTCTTTTGAGAATATCTTTTTTTCTTTTAATCATGGATATATATCCTACACTGAAAATATATTTTCATTTAAAGGTTTTGAGCGTAGATTTGGACGTATATTACGGAAGATTGAAATCAGATGAAATGATTTACAAAACAATGTTTCAGAAATCCGCCAATCTAAATGTTATGGCGTATCAATTTTTTATTTCTTCAATGCTCCAGTCTAAAATGAATGAAAGAAAATTGATTGTTTTATTGTATGATTTTATCCAAACATATTTTCTTTCAAGAGCAAAATTAACCGAAATTTTGAAGTTCTCGTGATATTTCATGTTGATCGACTTAAATTTGTATTGGTTGAATTT
>SOPF01028907.1:0-44881 GCA_012979155.1 Hypericum perforatum | reverse complement strand
ATTTTACAGTTTACTTTGATTGTTATATATTATGGTACCAGTCTTGATCACTAAAGCTTGGGCTGAATTAATCAAGAAGAATGCCTCAATAGCTTCACGTTGACTAAAGAGAAAATTAAACTGTCGCTTTATGCATTAAAGTACATTATAGCCCGATGAATAACATACGCCGAATTTATTATATGATCACACATTTACTACAATACACATTTAAATAAACTTGAACTGAATCTAATTGAAACCTCCCTTCGTACTTGCATGCTCTTAAATGAAAAGAGTGTTTCATGCTGCCCGAGACGCTAGCAAGCCGACAGTTGGCCTTATTGCGAAACATAATACGAGGATGTCTCATTTACGGTGGATATAATAATTGCGACCAGCCAATGTTGGGCACCTTTCTTTCCCAAGAAATATTTATTTAGTGAGTAAAGCCAGCGGAAGTTGGAAAACGATCACCTAGAAAAATGTTCGAAGATATGTGAAATCAGTCATTTTTAGGCATAAAAAATAGACATAACATACCAAATTTAGTACAAGATGTAACATTATAGTATTCTTTTAAATAATTGAATGTTTGCTTAACTAGTACATAGTATTTTGAGTAAATTGCTCTCCCGTCCCTCTCCTTTGCTTAAATTACTATTTTTTCCCTACTGTTTCAAAAATGATGATTTCGTCCTCCAGATTTGATTTAATAGCACTCTAAGGTCCCTGATGCCGGAATCGGAAAAAAACTCCGGCGATCGGAGACCTGAAATGACCAAATTGCCCCTCCCTCTCCCTCCACTCATCTTCCTTCTCTAACTTCTCTTCCTTCTCCGGTTCTCCACGTCGATATGGAGGAAGAGGGAGGGACAATTTGGTCATTTTAGGTCCCCGGTTGCCGGAGTTTTTTTCCGATTCCGGCACCAGGGACCTTAGAGTGCTATTAAATCAAACCTAAAGGACGAAATCATCATTTTTGAAACAGTAGGGAAAAAAATAGTAATTTAAGCAAAGGAGAGGGACGGGAGGGCAATTTACCCTAGTATTTTCTATATGTTCATTTTGGACCGCACTGGTAGTTATGCACTTATGCTATGAGGCAAACTATGAAACTATAGAAAAAAGGTTCAAAATTAATTACATCACGTTGTACCCGATTCTTCTAATATATGTCTGCAGATTTAATTAGTCATTTTTCACCCATTTGCTTCTGGAAGTTAACACGGTGACCTCTACCCAGCAATGAAGACAAAAAAACACGAAAGAGAGTTCCAACTAGGATTATGCATGTTTCTAGCCTTTTTGGGAAAATTTGTTACAATTTGCTAAGAGAATTTTTTGTAATTCTGTAAATTCTACTATGTTGAATTTGTATTAGTCAGATTAATGAGTGTTTTGAGATCAAATAGTTAAAAAATAGATTGTTCAATTGTACTATACTTTTAATGTATTATAGCAAATTAATTATATGTCATGATTATGGGGAAAACAATGGAAAAGTAATTTAGTGAGTGCAGTGAAGGCTTACACTTTAGCTTCAGAGATGATCTCCACTAGATCCAATTCCTTTGTTGACTCCCTCACCAACAAGCACCGGAGCCATATCATCTATAGGTACATCTTCCACGCCAAAGCTCTTGTTATCATTGACAGGTGCACAAGGTATATCATCAAGGAAGGCCTCTATGTTGCAGCAACTATCCCGAAAGATCTTATCGTCGAACTCGAGGTCAGGGACGACCTCGTCGAAGTCGAAACTCGGAACCAACCTATCATTCATGCAAAAGTCTGGCTCCTCCTCGGATGGTGCGATTGGAGCTGTCCATTCGGGTGGTATTGGTTCGTTCGTAGTCGTTGCGGTCGCAGCGGGGGACGGGTCTAAGTTCAAGCTCTTGATGTAGTCTTGAAGGAGCGAGCCTCTCGGGTATTTGGAGCGGCATTTGCGCTTGGAGTATTGCTTTCTTTTGGTTGCGTTCCAGTGGTTTTTGATGGAATTCTCAGTTCTACCTGGAAGCCTCTTTGCAATTTCTGCCCATTTGTTTCCTATCTCTTTGTGGGCTTGTATTATCATTCTATCCTCATCTTCACTCCATGTATCTTTCTGCGAAATAAATTAACAACATAAAATTGAGGTACCTTGCCTTTCACTAGTTTACAAAACAGTATTTAGATTATTTTTTTGTGAATTTTATATTAATCCTATTTTAAAATGATCATTAAACATTTTGAAAATAGAGTCATTTACGTAAAAAGAGTATTTTCAAAATGACCACAACTTATCATCTAAAGCATTGCCTAGTGTGTACAAAATTAGTATACGCAGTAAAAAATTGGATTCAATTAAAAAAAAAATTATTTCCCAACTTTATGGAATGTAAAAAATCTTATTTAAAAAAAATATCACTATAAATAAAATTTAAGAATATTCGAGTCTGAAATAAATATTTCCTTACTTTGATATCAGGCCTGAGATGGTTATGCCACCTCTCTCTACACTGCTTCCCAATTCTTCCGGGTAACATCCGAGCAACAACAGACCATTTCTTTATTCCATGTTCCTCAACCAGCTGAACCAACAACCTAGGAAAGACGGGATCAAGGTGTCATTTCATTTGAACATAAATTTAGTTAGCGTCAAGAAAAAAAAATAATGTCCTAATCTCTACTTGGAATCAGATTAAATTCTTTTCTTTAAATTGGATACCTGTCTTCTTCAGGAATCCACTGGCCCTTCGTCTCACTACTTTTCTTGCGACTTTTCTCAAATGTACTTCTCCCATAAGATGTTGCTCCAATATTTTTATTAAGATTGGACATGCTATCGCCTCCACTATGCTTATTATTATTAATGTTGGTGTTATTATTTATGCCAACTTTCTTGTAGTAATCTTGGCTAGCCCTTACACATAAGCGTTCCTCCCGTGGAACCGCAAAGTTCAACGGCTCCGCCTCGTGGAAGTGCATGGCTATGGCATGGTTGGGCTCGAGAAAGTATCCTCCTGTCTGAGAATTGTCCATGACTTGTGCATGTCCAAATATTTGGTGACAAAAACTCGAATCATTGAATGGCTTAATGTCATAGTCGTAGAACATGTTCGTTGAGGACGATGACCCGTACGAGAAGGCATCAAATGCATCAAATTTGGAGCCTGTTTGAAACCCAACATTAGGGTTTTGGGATGACCCATGAACGCTGAAATTGTCATGATGGTGATGATGACCAAGAAGACCAAAATCATCCTGGTTGCTAAGAAAATTGGCTCTTGTAGATGAAGGTCCCTCAAAGGGTTTAGGGAGTTTGTGATCAGCTTCTTTACCAACTAAGTATACTTTGTCTGAGAAATTGTTAAGAAACATTGGTTGGGAGACGGGAATTTCTCTTAGCTTGTTTTCATTGTCTATCTCCATTGACATTAGAGAGAAAACAGTATTATTTTTCTTCTTTCAGTTGTTATCTTTCTCTAAATTCTTAGATCCTAAGAGTTACCAACTTATATCTTTCATATTTATTAGGTATTAGCTTTGACGCGGCATTTATCTGACCATTTAATTAATGTGGATCTATGGCAGTCAATTTAATTATATTGAGAAGAGAGGTATGGTATGTAATTTAATGGTCTTTGCTTAGAATTAATAAATAGTTTAAACTTTATTGACTAAACAATTTCAGCCTTTTATATTAGGATTTATATATGTTCCTTCTTATTTGACTAATTTGTTGAACTATTTATGAGCTTTTAATTAATTTGACGTTGAAAACATGGCGTTACATTTGGTAAGTTTGTTCTTGTAAGAGAGAGATACCTAATCTTAAACTCTATTCTAACGTATGGACTCAAATGTACCGTAAGTGCAAAGTGTAAATGTGTTCGAAAAAAATAGATGAAATTTAATTTGTTTTTCCTCAGAATTTGCCTTGTTATAACATTACAAACAACTAAAAATTGATAATATAGTAAAATCTCTGTAAATTAATAAAATTTGCACGGAGAGAATTATTATTTTATAGATGCTATTAAAGAAATTTATGTTTTGTTCAAAAAAAAATATTACATTGAAAAAAGTGTACAAATTTGAAATTTAGAAACCGTCAAATCGACGAAACTATTCGGCTACTATACATCAAATGGACCATTTTAAATGATATGACGACACCTCAATTCAGATTTCTATGAATTAACAACTATCTTATTGTCATTTTATTTTGTCGACCAAATTCACAAGACCATAGCAGTAGTCTGTTCTCCCTCTTCCCCCACAAAATAGCCTTTCAGGATTGAGATGGGCCTGTAGGAGCTGAAAAGGCTTCGAGGTCGGTTCCGCTGTGAAGCAAGAGAAAGCCCATTTCGGAAATAAGCCCATGAAAATGGGCCCAATCAGACAATTTTACGGTTCCAAAAATCAGGGGAACGATTTGACCTACAAAAGATCAGGAAAAGGAAGAAAACGCAAAACAAATTCAATTCTTATCATAGACACCGCCTCAACGGTCCCAACATATCGCAACCACCGAATTAATATAATTTATTTAACTAAAAATTCAAAGTCTTGTCATAATGTTAAATGTCAACTAGCTCTAAAAATAATTCAATATTTTTGAACTATTTCTAATACCATTTCTTATATAAAAACAAATCAGCTAACAAATAGCAACGGAGTCTGAGATGTCGGAATTATTCTACTTTCATTTAAAAATTGCAAGTGTACATATTTATTTATATATTTAAATCAATCAATATCCGATTTATTAAACTGAATAAATATAACCTACCCAGTTAACCGCCAGAGAAAAACGAAATCGAAGACCGACCAAAAGAGAGAGAAAAAAAAACAAAGGGAAACGAGATGATAAGGGCGGCGGCGACGACGAGACTGATGGCGAGCTTGGTCGGGGCGGGATCGCCGGCGAGGCCGGGGGCGATTGCGGCGCGTAAGTACCACGAGAAGGTGATAGATCACTACGAGAACCCGAGGAACGTGGGGTCGCTGGACAAGAACGACCCCAGCGTCGGCACCGGACTCGTCGGGGCTCCGGCGTGCGGCGACGTCATGAAGCTCCAGATCAGAGTGGACGAGAACACCAACACCATCGTCGACGCCTGCTTCAAGACCTTCGGCTGCGGCTCCGCCATCGCTTCCTCTTCCGTCGGTACGAACAAATTGTTTTTTGCAGAGGAGCACAATTGTTTTAGCTTATTCCCATCATATTATTTTCTGTAGAATTAATTAATTAATTAATTGTTTAGTTGTTTGTTTGTTTAATTGATATTGGTTTAGAATGGAAACCCTAGCCTAGCTTCCACAATTTTGCCCCACCAGCAAGAAGAAAAAAGAGGAGAGAATGAAGCTTAGGAAACTTTAAAGAGAGAATTTTTAGTGTTTTGGCTTCCGTTTCTCCGATGGGTATGTTAGGTACTTTGAATTGTTGAGGGAGGACTCGTGACCCGCTAGGTGATTTGGTTCTCCTCGCACCTTCACCGAGCTTCCTCCTCGGGAAAAGTGTTGTAGAATAGCCCGTTATTTAGTCATAGTTCGGATTGTTGTTTTGGAGTTTCACTTGATTCATTTTATATGTTTTCTCTCCCACGATGTTTGATGGTCACACACCTTTCGTGTGCATCTAATTACTTGCCTGCTGATTGTTTCAATTCCATTGATTTTGTTGGTTTTTGTTTTTGGGTGTTTGCAGCAACAGAGTGGGTCAAAGGGAAGCAGATGGAGGAAGTATTGTCCATCAAGAACACGCAAGTCCCTCTGATTCTACCTACTTCTTTCTTTCATTTGCAATTTCAATCTTCCTCTTTACCATGCCGTGTTGATTTATGCGTTTTACGTAATCTCGTGTTCAGCTAAACAGGTACCGAATTGTTCCAGACAGGTCCCGATTTAGTAGGAAAAACAAATATTTTCTTCATGCTGTTGTGCTTACTTGATATGTGTCGAACATCTCATTTCTGAAGTAAAATTGTTTAATCCTCATGTACATGTTATCTCTTGGAGTAGAATAATAATGTGTTCATCCTTATAGTAACTTGATGACGTCTGCGACGGGTGCTCATTATTGGATTTGCTCTTTTAACAGGGACATAGCCAAGCATCTCTCTCTTCCGCCGGTGAAGCTGCACTGCAGCATGCTTGCTGAGGATGCTATCAAGGCTGCTGTGAAGGATTATCAAACAAAACGTGCAAAGCTCAGTGGCGATGCTCAGCCTGAACTAACTGCAACAGCATGAGCTGTGCACTACTCTGCGTATAAAAGATGATGAAAAATACCTGCGGATATGTATTCTAGCTACAATAATACTTCGGGGTTGATTGTCTAAATGGCTTGTTTTCTAAGTTGGTACTTGAGGAAGTTGTACTTCCACTTTGTTAATCTTGGCCTGTTTGGTGAAGATGTTTATCATCGTTGAGCTCTTATGCATTCCGCTTCGACGGGGCTGTATCATGTTACCTGGTCTATGGTTTTCCTGCGGCCAGGGGTTCTTGTAGTTACATACAACTTACAGCTGCTTCGGTGGTCTCGTCAGTGTAACGTTCGTTTAATAGTTTTGTTTGCTCGAGTGATTTTGGACTGCTCAATATTTTGTGGTTAGTTTATTTCCGCGTTGTACTGTTGCTAAAATGGTTTCCGACGACGTTTTAACACCATGCTGATCAACTGCTTCAGTTGTCTTGGAAGAAGAATAAAGCCTCAACTGTGGCTCATTATTTTTTGCCAAATCAACTGTAGAAAGAAGCCAAACTCTACTGATTACATTGATTGAAATTTAACGCTTCCTGGCGAAAGAGACCATGCTAACAGAAAAGTGTGCGAATTTTGAAACCTGGATAGCACAAAATGATAATGTTTATACTTTTTATGTCAAAATATAATCATGATGAGGCAGTGCTAATTTCATAATCAGAGTTCTAGTTGTTGAGTTGATTACGGATATTGTCAGTCCACAGAAAAATGTTGGGAGAAAATTTGGGGTGAGATTTGTCCAAACTCTTTTCTTCACCAAACATAACACAAATTATTGTCCAATTCATCTAGCCGTTAATATTTTTCCACGGTCCACAAATCATTTTCGAGACTTTTGGTGTGCCTTGGCCTCAACGAATATTACCCAAAATTTCTCACAATTACACTTCTTTCAGTAATTGCCACCAACCACCTTCTTCCTTCCTCTCTCTTCCTATATGAGAGTTAGCTGTAATCGTCATTCACCCACCTAAACCCATCGCCGGTGAGTTCATTTGCAAATCTCATAGGGTCAAAGTTGACCTTTTGCTCTTGGGTTTTCTCCAGTTTTGGATTTGGGCTCCTTCAAGATAGCCATTAGATATTAAATCTGCTTTAAAGCTTCGTAGTTTCGCCAAGTTGGGCCTTTTACATTGACAATTGTCTTCATATTTTTAATACCCTTTTGCCTTCGTGTACATGCTTGACTGAAGATTTGCCATTTGCTGGAAATTAAATCTCCAGGGTTGGTAAAAAAAAAAAATGCAAACTTTGATTAGTTGGGGAAGTGGAGCACTGGCTTTTGTTGCTTGTTCTGACCTCTGATAATTGTTGGTTGTGTGCAAGTTTAGGTTAGGTAGCAGGTTGGTGTAAAATATTTGAGAATTATGGCGGGTAAAAACGAGGACCCAGTTCTTGGAATTGACGGTATTACTACAAAGGAAGAGGGTGGAGTTAAGAAGTCTTTTTCGGACAAGGAGAGAGAGGAAGGAGAGAGCCAAATGGCTCCTGTTGCTGGCACTTCTTCGATTCATAGGTCTGGTTCCAGGCCTCAATTGGACCTTAGCAAGGCTGCAATCCAAGGAAACTTCGAAGAGAGGGATCCCACCATTCTCCTGCCTAATCAATCTGATGACATTTCCCACTTGGCAATTGATATTGGAGGTACTGGTATCGTGCCAATATGTTTTGTGCTGATTTAGCTTATTCTTGGTTATTCTACTTGCTCGGTGATTGCTTAATCGTGCTTTCCTTGATTCTTGTTCGCTGGAAGTCAATATTTTCGGGTACGCTAATGTTTCGGTCATTGGAAAGTAAAGAATGGTTGTCTGATATAAATGACATTTTGACTAGGCACCGCAGCTTCTTTTTGTGCATGAGCTGCCTTCTACTTGTTTTAAGAACTTTCTGCTCTCGCTTGCTGGTCGATTAGTTCTACTGGGTAATTCCTGTATCTAATACATTATTTACATATTTGATTGATAGCACAACTATTTGGCAAATAAGTGATGGTTTGTTTACGATTGCTACCTGCTGTATTTGGCTTTTACTTTTGGATGTGAATGAAGTTGAATGAAGTTGTTATACCACATCTCTTGTGCATAAAAATGACACATGGTTAATGGTTCTTATCAGGATCTCTTATCAAGCTGGTATATTTTTCAAGACACGAGGACAAAACAATTAATGATAAGCGGAAGATGACTTTGAAGGAGAGATTAGGGATATCTAATGGGAGCAGGAGAAGCTTTCCCATTCTCGGGGGCAGACTTCATTTTGTTAAGTTTGAGACCAATAAGATTTCAGAATGCTTGGATTTTATTTCTTCCAAGCAGCTTCATCGTGGCGGTAACCATACTCGCTATTGCTTATTTTTTTCCTCTCGTAGTATTAACTATCTACTTTCATATTTTGCTACTGCTTATGTTAAGTATGAGCTTAATCTGTACAAGCTGCGCCTTTTTCGTTGGGTAGGATTGGATTCGAGTTGGCAATCTGAGCAGCCAGCTGGAGGCAATGCTGTAATCAAGGTGAACTTTTGGTTTGAATTTTCTTTTTTGCTGCATGCATATATAATTTGTATACTTGTAATATCTGATTTAGCATATTTCTTGGAATTTGTGGGGCTATTTTTCCACTGCATTGGGGGAACTAATTAAAATTGAACACAATTTACATGGCACATTAACTGGTCTCTTCTTTATGCTCGTCGCATTATGTGATGTTGTGTGACTTGTACACTTATCTTGTTTATTGGCTACCTTACTTCTTTCTATGGATTTAACAATATCTAAGCCTTGTGTTTTCATGAATCCTTGCTACTTTTGGTGTCTACCTAGTCGAGTGCAGCTTTCAGCTAGTTCTTATTATGAAGAAACCAGGTTGATGTGTATCTGTGAAGTAAAACCTAAAAGTTCCAGAGAAGAAATCTGGAACTGAACATTTGCATGAGTAAATGTTTTGCTCTAACTGATCTCACAACTGTGGATTTTATCTGAAATTGTCATTCTGGCGAGAACATGAACCCCTTGAGACTCTCAGCATGTAGATTCTTTGTATTCCCTTGTTTGTATAGGTTTGAGAAGAGCAGGTTGATTTATGAAGGTCGAGAAATTATGAGAGTTCACAAAATATTCAGCTCATTTCTAAGCCAAGATGCTGGGGTTTTTTGGTCTGGTTGATTTTTTAGATTATAATTAATCGTTTCCTAACCTTAACGCATTTACCAATCATTGTGATGTCGAAAAATTTGTAATTAGTTGATTTCCTTGTATGATGCTAAAGTATAATTCTGTGCGAAGGCCACTGGAGGTGGGGCATACAAGTTTGCAGAACTCTTCAAGGAAAGGCTTGGAGTTAGTCTTGAAAAGGAGGACGAGATGAATTGCCTTGTAGCTGGAGCAAATTTTCTCCTGAAGGTATGAACCAAGTTCAAGGGTTTCTTCTCTGGCAATCACAATGGGAAAGTTTCAGATTATCTTTGTATCTTATAAAGTTATCGGTGGTCTCATAGTCAACATGTTGTAATTCTTTCCCACTCCCCTGTTTTATATCATGTACAGGCTATTCGTCATGAAGCTTTCACGCACATTGAAGGTCAGAAAGAGTTTGTGCAGATTGACCAGAATGATCTATTCCCTTATCTACTTGTTAATATTGGATCGGGTGTTAGCATGATCAAGGTACGAAGTCTGTGCTTTCATTGGCTAGACTAGTTTGAACTTCGTATACATCAATAGCTTCAAAGTTTAATCCTTTTCTTTAGAACTGAGTCAAAGGGGAACAAATGTTGTGTAGGTTGATGGAGATGGAAAATTTCAGCGTATAAGTGGAACAAATGTTGGAGGTGGAACTTACTGGGGATTGGGAAGGCTGTTAACGAAGTGCAATAGGTGATTTTTAATTTTTTTTTCCAATGCCTTTGTTCTTGAAAGCTTTTGCTGATTTAATACTTACTTGTGTTTATATAGTTTTGATGAATTGCTAGAACTGAGTCAAAGGGGAGATAATAGAACCATAGACATGCTTGTTGGTGATATCTATGGTGGTATGGACTACAGTAAGGTACTCTCCGTACCCAATTTTCAGTCGTTTTATCATGAAAACTTTTAGTTGGTGTGAGTTCAAGTAATTAATGAGTTTCTTTAGATATTGGTCTGTCAACCTCGGCTGTTGCTTCATTAATGTAGAACTAAAATGAGTGTTGTGTCAAAAACTCAATTATTTCCAATATGTGATGATGATTTCCATTTTCTTCATTAATTTTTATAGATTGGTCTATCAGCCTCAACTATTGCTTCTAGTTTTGGAAAAGCTATGTCTGATAAGAAGGAACTTTCAGACTACAGCCCCGAAGATATTTCTCTGTCCCTCTTGCGAATGATATCATACAATATTGGACAGGTATAGTTTACAAAAAAATGTTTACATTGGACAGGTAAACTGCACGTTGTAGTTTAGAAATTTGTATTTTTTCATATGTTCCCTGTTGTTATGACGCTAACTACATTACATTTTGTACTTGGTCTTTTTATTTCTTTTTGGCCATTTTGTTTTATCAATTGGTGGTTTCATAACTTGCAATCTGAGATAATGTTCTACGTTACTTGTTCTATGCTAGAATTAATTTTTAATTCCTTGCCTTAGCTCATCTTTTATTAGATATTTACTTTCGAGTGTTAGGTATAAAATGTCTCCTCCCACTTTTTGAGAAGGCAGAAGCTAGCGAAGCTCTTTTTTCTTCCATATTAAAGCTAGAGTAATCTGGACTAGTTCAGAGGGCGAGGCTTTTCGCACCTCAAGTGGCCCATTGATGTGTGGTATTTATTTTCCTAACTAAAGTATCTTCCTATTCGTCTGCTTGCTGCAGATTTCATATCTGAATGCCATTCGATTTGGGCTGAAGAGAATCTTTTTTGGAGGATTTTTTATCAGGGGTCATGCTTATACAATGGACACAATCTCCTTTGCTGTTCATTTCTGGTTAGTATCACGTTTCATCTTATGACATTTCCCAACCAATCATAATCTGTTGTCTTACTTTCCGATCAATATCCTTAATCCTTCGCATTTGTTGCATTGACTTGTCTGTTGGGGTCAATCCATATTTGTTGCCTTGACCTGAAAGCTTTTGATATTTGGTGGTCTAGGTCAAGGGGGGAGATGCAAGCAATGTTTCTGCGTCATGAAGGATTTTTAGGTGCTTTAGGGGCATTTATGAGCTATGAAAAGCATGGTCTTGATGATCTGATGGTTCATCAGTTAGTGGAAAGGTTTCCAATGGGTGCACCATATACAGGGGGGCAGATCCATGGTCCACCACTTGGCGATTTGAACGAGAAGGCAAGTAACTAGTATCAAAAAAATATGAATTAGATTTTCAACCTCTAAATTAATGCCGGGAGGGATGGTTTCTGCAAATTAATAGATTCTGTTAGTTGTTTCCTCAACACGATTGTTGATATCTGCTCTAAAGTTAACTTGTCTTTAACTGAATGCCGTGCATCTTGCTGGTGGTTCTGTAATTGCTTTGCAGCGGAATTGGCATAACTTTCCGTAGAGGGGTTCTTTCTAGTTTTGAATTCTTTCTTTAGTGGCAGTTGTTGGTTTACAACTAAAGCGGGTTTCTTATAATAACTGTTCCTACCACAAGCCAGTGAACCCAATTTGATGTGAATGCCTGGATTGTCCAAGCACGTCATCTCGACCATTTTGGTCGATTCACCCATCTTAGTTCTTCCACTGTTGCCTTATATAAATTTGTTTAGTTTCTTATAATAACTGTTCCTACCACAAGCCAGTGAACCCAATTTGATGTGAATGCCTGGATTGTCCATGCACGTCATCTCAACCATTTTGGTCGATTCACCCATCTTAGTTCTTCCACTGTTGCCTTGTATAAATTTGTTTAGTTTCTTCCACTTTCCTCTTCCTAATACAAGTTGTGGCCTTCAAGTAAATATGAGTGCCAGTGTAGTAAACATACGGTGGTTCACAAAGATAAAGTCTATGGTGCTCTACGTTAAGATGTGTATGTTCCTGGTAATCTGGCTATACCACAACATGTTGCTGGAAACCTTACTAATTGATTAGATTCCCAGATATGGTTAATGGTATTTATTTTGTTCTCTTCTGGACTGGAATAAATAAAGTTTGGAAAAGGAACTCCACTATCAGATTCTTTAGGACCAAGTGCCGCTACTAGTTTTTAATGAGCATCCAGAAATAATTGATTCTTGAGCTACCAAAGCCAACATGAGCTCAAAAAAGGTCAAAGAAAATCAGCTACGAAGCTGATACAGGTGATCGAAATCTGTAGATGCTTGCTAAGTTTTAGGGCTAAATTGTGCTGCGTTAAGTACTTACTCATATATGATTTCCAGGGTACTTACTCTTATATGATTTCCTGGTATCTGTTAGATCCATGCCATTTTTTTCATCTTTGTAGATTTCATGGATGGAAAAATTCATTTTGAGAGGAACTGAGATTCTTGCTCCTGTACCCATGGCTCCTCCGCCTGGAACCACTGGTCTTGGTGGGTTCGAAGTTCCATCTTCTAAAGGTGTCACTTTGCGTTCTGATGCTAGTGCATTAAATGTTGGGGTTCTCCATCTTGTCCCGACGTTGGAGGTGTTTCCACTGTTGGCAGATCCAAAAACGTACGTTCAGTTGTTAGCCAACTCTTTTTAACCTTGAAGCGATGCTTTATAATTCTTTGGAAATTAGTTAGGATTTTCTTTAACTCTAAAGGACAATAAAATCTGGATGTTTTCAGTATTGTTGTTTATCATTGTCAATGATGACCTTTCAGTTCTATATGGCTAACATTTTCCTATGTACTGGCATGGAAACAGGTATGAGCCCAACACTATTGACCTTGCAGATCACAGCGAATTAGAGTAAGTATAGTGCAATCAAGCCTAATCTAATTGCTTGGATATGGGCATCTACCAGATTCGACCTTACTTGACTTTGGTGGTTCAGGTACTGGTTCACTGTGCTGTCCGAGCATTTGCCTGATCTAGTGGACAAGGTAAATGTCAAATGTTGTTTCTTGCATTTCTATCTCACTCTATGCCTGTACGAGCTGGTCCCATTCTTGTTTCCGGTTATCAAGATGTTTTAATCCAACATGACATGGGTGATTAAAAGCACATCGCAAACCCAAAGCACCAGATTAATCGAGAGGAACATAGGTCCCAATTTAGTTTTATTTCCCTTCGCTGAAGGTCTTAAATTTCCAGTGTTTCTTGACAAAAATTTGCAAAGGTATCAAGTCAATCTTCTATGTCTGTAGATTAATTTGGTTAATGAAAACAAATAGATACAGAGAACAGATTGTGGAGTGCGTTTATAAATGGTCTTTTCTCATGAAAAGGATTGTTCTTATTTTTTTTAAAAAATTCTGCCTGCCAAACTGAGTTGAGATGAAATCAGGTGGCATTTCAAGTTTAGAAGGAATTATTGCACACGATACCTGTGGGGGTTCTCGTTCTCCATGTCTATATTCTACTTGTATTTTCTATGCTCAGTACTGCCACATCCTAGGACGAAATGCTGGGACTATCTTATTCAGTTTTTGCTTCTGGGCTTGATGTGTGGTATACATGGTAGGCAGTGGCAAGTGAAGGTGGAACTGATGATGCTAAAAGAAGGGGCGATGCTTTTGCTCGTGCTTTTTCTGCACATTTAGCACGGTATTAATACTTTACCAGTTTCCCTCTCGATTATTTCTTGATGAATGTAATTCTTCTAGCTAACGATGGACACACTTTGCAGATCAGGTGTGCTTGGTTATTATTGATGATATTTTCTTCCTAATCGTTAAGGAGCATAAATCTGTTTCTTTGCTCGTGCTCATTCTTGAAATGGGTGATTAGGTTGATGGAGGAGCCTGCTGCATATGGGAAGTTAGGGTTAGCCAATCTTCTGGAACTGAGGGAAGAGTGCCTGAGAGAGTTCCATTTTGTTGATTGCTATAGAAGCATAAAACAAAGGTAATTGCTGGCATCTTGTTGAACCTGTGGCCTTACATATTAGTTTGAGGGAGTGTCTCAATGTTGCACGCGTCTTAAAAACGTCTGGGAAGTTCCACATGTAAACTCACGAGTCACTTTTACCTTCCTGGTGTTATTATCTGTGATATAAGTTGTGGGTCGGCCATTGCTTTGGTGAGATCGCTCATGGAGGAACGTTGGAGAATTGGCCTTTTGAGTTGTATTATTGTAAAGTCACTTCCTGTGCATTGTGATCTATGGATACATAGCTGGCCCCATATTATACTTGCTAGATTGTAGAACTAGTTACATTGAAGCTGATATAGTCTCTTGGTAGTCGTGAGTTACTTTGTCATGGTTCGTTTCATATACTCTCCCGAATAGGAATCTGTTGTACTTTATGTTTTTCTGGCTACTTTTATCATTTTTCAACTTCTCCTGGCTTATTTCTTTGTCGGTGCTGACAGGGAAAATGAAGCATCACTTGCTGTATTGCCTGACCTGCTGATTGAGCTTGATAGTATGCCAGAGGTTTGTGCAATGATGCAGTTGTTCTCCCTTTCCTTCACTCTTAGACTTCTACAAGATTGAGGGAATGCAAAAAATAAAATATATTGGATATGTTTTGTCGCAAAAGGTTAACATTGTCAATTTGCAGGAGACTAGATTGCTTACTTTGATTGAGGGTGTTCTAGCTGCAAATATATTTGACTGGGGATCCCGTGCCTGTGTGGATCTCTATCACAAAGGGACTATCATAGAAATCTATCGAATGAGTCGTAATAAGATGCAACGGCCTTGGAGGGTATGCAGAGAAGCTCAGCTTTCAACCTTTTTTTCATACAGTGATTGGCTAGCATCTCTTTTCCCTGAATGTAGTTCTTTGATTTTTCATCTAGGTGGACGATTTTGATCTGTTTAAAGAGAGAATGTTGGGACATGGAGACAAGAGGCCTCCTCCACATAAGAGAGCATTACTTTTTGTAGACAACTCAGGTGCTGATGTGGTTCTGGGGATGCTACCATTGGCTCGGGAACTACTTCGACGTGGAACCGAGGCAAGTTAACTTTACGCTCCTCGTGATTCAAGTTAACATTACTTCTTTCTCGAGTCCTCATCTAGTTCGATTTGTCCAAAGATGTAAAAAATAAACATTTCTTTCCTTCTCGGTACAAACATAGTGTTCGCATAGGTGATGTCAGTTTGTATATTTATCAATTTCCTATCGCCAAAATTTGGAACACACAAGTACGTCGGAGATGCCTAATATGGAAGTCTTCTTTGCAGGTTGTTTTGGTGGGCAATTCGCTTCCTGCTCTAAATGATGTAACAGCAATGGAGCTCCCTGAAATTGTAGCTGAGGCTGCTAAGGTAGGAGGCATGAGATGAAATTTTATTTATTTTTGGATATTAAGTGAAAATTTTAAGCCACTGCTTATAAGGCTTGCCAATAAAAGTACAAGCTAACTTTGATTTTCGGGTACAGCATTGTAACGTCTTACGCAGAGCAGCCGAGGCAGGAGGCTTGCTTGTGGACGCAATGAGCAGCAATCTAGACGGTACAAAGGAGGACTCTCCATCGGTCCCATTAATGGTGGTGGAAAATGGCTGTGGAAGTCCATGCATCGACCTTCGACAGGTCAGCTCCGAGCTTGCTGCAGCTGCAAAGGATGCTGACTTGGTACTATTCTAGTTCCTTCTATTATTGTAAAAACTTCGAAGAATCAGGAAAATACATATGTTTTTGTAATCAACATTTGAAATTCTTCTCTGTAGGTTATCTTGGAGGGAATGGGTAGATCTCTTCATACCAACTTCAATGCTCAGTTCAAATGTGAAGCTCTGAAGGTAAATCTTTGCAATTCATTTGTGGATATGCATTTGTTTGCATCGATACTTGTCACCGCCCCTAGAACGTTCGGTCCCGTTATTGCCTGTGCCTTAAACGCAATGTTCAATCTCTATTTGCAGCTCGCCATGGTGAAGAACCAGAGGTTGGCGGAGAAACTCATCAACGGAGTCATATACGATTGTGTCTGCAGATACGAACCAGCTAACTAAAAAGTTCTGTTTATTTCGCCGCAAATGGCTCTGTTGTACGTACTAGCAAAGCAATATATTGTTATGAAATAAGAGAGTACAAATGACGCTTAAACCTTGAATATCATGAATATTGTCAAAAGAGAATTGGCGTATTATCCGGAAAACAATAATAAAAACAATATTATTTCAGAACCAAGCAGAAAGCGGCATCAGCTTCCCACAAGATCGATGGAGCTCTGATACAAAGAGCACCACCGGTTCCAATCTTTCGTATAGTCAAAGCTGCGATCTTTATCCTCCCGTCTCGTAAGGCAAGCCTAAATGACAACGACGGATCGGAGGAAGTTCGACGACATCGAGTTCTAGCTACTGGCTTCCATGCCCGTCAAGTTCGATGGCCCTATATACCTTACATATACCTGCACTGTAGTACATATACTTTGAATGATCAAGAACATTGGACCCTCTTCCCTCTTCGTTTGCAGAATGTCCTTTTTGATCGTCTTCAGATGCTCTTTTGACAATTAGTTTCTGGTTATACCTAGTTACCTACCTCTCTCGGTTCAGTCGGACTCGTGTCCGAACCAACAAAAAATGCAGAGAGCACAACGGTAACCATGTCAAGTAGTCAACATTCTGCAGATACACAGCATCTAAGATTTCTACGGATACTCTACATTTTCTTGACAATTTCCAGAAACTCAGCTACTGGTAAAGTTCTCTAAACTTGGAGTTGAAAGGAACATAATGCAATCATCCTTTGTTTGCATTGGCATTGCATTTCATAACCATCATACATCTAATCAACCTTCGAACGACCAATTTAAATTCGAGTTTCAGGTCTGTCTAGGGTTTTGCCTTTACATCATTTCTAAGATGATCCCTAAAATCGAAAAAACCCGAAAAACCCTAGTTCAAAAACCCTAGTTATTGAATCCAAAAAAATTCAAAGGATGATCGATCACTCACTCACTCACTCCATAACAGCAACGCCACCGGCGGCCTTGATCTTCTCGACGATATCGGTGGCCTCCTCTTTAGTAAGCCCCTGCTTCACGACGACGGGTACCTTCTCGACGAGCTCCTTGGCCTCCTTGAGACCTAGACTCGTGAACCCCCTCACCTCCTTTATCACCTTGATCTTCGCCGCCGTCTCGAACTTCTCCAGCCTCACCTCGAAAACCGTCTTCTCCGCCTTTTCCTTCTTCTCCTCCGCTGCACCCGCCGCCGTGGGGCTTTGGCCCCCCAGGTCCATCCCTTCCGCGGAGACCAGCTGCAGCTCAGGGTGCCGCAGCTTGAACCGCAGGGTGGGCCCGATCTGTGCCCTCTCCTCCGGGGACAGGGACGCGATGCGCTCCGCCAGCTGGACCACCTTCTCGGAGGGCGGGGATCGGGGACCGTAGGGGTCGTAGACGGCTGGGTACTTGTACCGCTTTGGCTTGGCCTTGGGGTCCCGAGGGGTGAAGTCGTGTTGGAAGCCGCGGACTTGGATGGGCCCCGTCAGTCTCCGGAGCGTCGACGGCAGAAGTCCGGCGCCGGCGCCGGCGCGTTTTACCAGGTTCATCTTCTTCTCCTCCGTTGGCTGCTTTGGAGTTGCGAAAATATACTTACTACCAAAAGTGGAAAGGGCGAGAGCGAATCATGAACCCACCGAAAGGCTTTGGTCTGGTCACATGGAGGCCCATTTGGCAATAACCTAGAGGCCCAATTAACAATATCTGGTTCGGATTTGGTCCGTTTAAAATTCGATTTGATTTATATTCGATTTGTCGAAAATTCAATTCGAACAGATTTATGTAAGCTGAATATAAAGTGTGATTTTTATAATTTAAATTTGAAAAATTATAAGAGGAGTGTTTAAGATATATTTGTTTTTTTTTTGGTCGAAAGATATATTTGTTTATGTCTCAACACATTGTTTATCTTTATACTAGTTATATCCATGTCTACATACCCTCTCGTCTTATTAACTGTAATTCTATTATTTAATGAAACGCTAAATAAACCATGTTTCCAATAAAATGTTCTTGAGACCTACTCGCAAGACAGTTATAAGTTTAACAGAATCTGAAAATTTGACTATCATGCAAGTTGGATTAGTGTGAGGATTGACCCTATTTTTGGAGTACATTTTCTGAAAGAAATATTTGTACACCATGATTATAATTATTTGTATTTAAATCTTCTATCTTCTTAAATTTGTCAACATCTTTTATTATTAGGATAAATGTTTTTTAAACTTGAAGATGGAAATCCTTTAATAAAAAATTACTTCAAATATCTTTCAAGAAAACTATGGTTTTCTTCTTGTTAACACAAGCATAGAGATCTTTCCTATTAGTGTACAATCTTTGTAGTAGACAAGAAGTAGTTAGCTTTTATATAAATTCATTATGCACTAATTTCCTCCATTTAGACAGATAGCCCTGTAGATTATTTAGCATTAACGAATGACAAAAGTGTACATGGAGACATAGTGCTTGTTCAAATTTTATTGTTGGTTTTAACAACAACACTTTTCTATGTATGATAGACTTGGACACCACTAACTATAAACACTGAGCATGACATCTACAAGAACAAAAGTTCAATTCAAACACACAATTCAATCTCGAGCAGCATTTCAAAAATTTTGAAATTATTTTCAATTTAAACTGAAAGTAGTCAAACAACATAAATATAGTAATTCTTCTATTTGAAATATTGCCAAAAAACACTTACAAACGAAAAATACAGGTACCAAATTGATAAAATATCTGATTTGTAGACAAGTATGCCGTACAGTGGCCAATGGATGGTAAAATTAAACTTATGGTTAATGTATTCGTTGCATTGTTATTTATGGGATTTTGTTCGAAACATGTCAACTAGATTATTAGAGGGACTAAAATGGATATTTATGGGACAAGAACCAAAGTAACGATAACAACTCTTCCCTCCTCCAAGACTTGAAGCACATGTTATGTCGACAATGGGAAGTTAAGGTTAGGCATATATATAGAGAGGCAAACAAATGTGCCGATTGGCTTGCGAACTTCGCTTTTACCTTTCCTCTAGGCAACTATCAGCTCCTCAACGCCCCTCGGGGGCTTGGACCATTGCTTGTACATGACCTAAGCGATATTTCCTTCCCTAGATTAATTGTAACTGTTGATGGTGCAAGGTCAAGTAGTGCGATAAACCAAATGCCAATTCTTCCCACGGTACTCTTTCCCTCCCACATATCCAATGGAAGATTTTTCTTCCCAGGGTACTCTTCCCTCCCATATATTTTTTCCCATCGGGTTTTGGTGTGAGAGGAATTTGACGAAACCGGCGATCGCAACCTCATAAGTGGCCAAGAGGAGACTTTGCACTAAGTAGATTGTATTTGACCATTATATCAATACACTAAGGGGTTTTACCCCTTTTTTTTTTTAAAAAAAAAAGGATATTTTCCAGTGAAGGAGCAAAGGAGAATAGAAATTGACGCCGTCAACTCGCACCACCCACCGTCCAGCCACTAAACATTTCGTCACTCCACTGAACTGTCACTTTACAACGCCTAAATTCATCAGATCAAAAGATAGAAAAGAAAAACACAAATACAAATAATCTGATTCCATTTCCACTGAAAAAAAAAATCTGATTCCAATTTCCATTTGGGGGAACAACCACACCAACTCCCCAGCCCTTAATTACCCAACCCAGTTTTAGGGTTTTGTTATCTCTCTTGGATCCCTGAGCTCTATGCAGTTCTAATGGCAATCAGAGGCGTCGATTTCAAGTGGTTAGTCCTCTTTCTGTTCTGATTCTTACTTTGGAGTTAAAATTTTCGTATTCGATTTCGAGTGAACGATTATTGTTCTTCTTCTTGTTCTGGGTTTTGCAGGTATGATGGGTTCTTCTTGTCCATGCTCGCCACCAGTGTGTATCCTTTTTCTTTCTATCAAGTTCTTTCCTTTTTGCTAGGGACGACGAAAAGAAGAAGATGGAATCTTGTTGTTTTGTCTTCCTTAGCCATTTTATTGTAGAATAATTGTGGCAGTTAATTGGAAGCGGTATCATTTATGTTCATACCCACTGCACATATGGATTGTGGTTGGTCCTATCTATCTCTCTCTCTTATCTATTCGGATTCGGTTGTATTTGATGTATACTTGAGCTAATTGTTGTATTCACTTGTATTTTGTTCTATCTTGGGATCAACGGAGTTAGGGAGATGGTGGAAGTGAAGAAAAATGTTAATTTGATCTGGGTTTCTTTGTTTTAGGTTGACTATACAACTGTGTTCATTTTTCGCCTGCTGATGTTCATAGACGACGGGCTTGCTGCCGGAATGGGCTTGTAAGTACATGTGATTTTTGCGCCATAATGTCCTGCACATGGAGTATTTGATTGTTGCTGCTATGTTAGAAGATTCTTTATAAGTGGAAAATGTAATTTTCTTCTGGAAAGTTGGTGGCAATCTTTTTGGTGGATGTTTTTGAGGATGAGGAGTGTCAGTTTCTCTGGATATTTTTCAGATGTCCAACTCCTGTCCATGGAACTTTGTGATCTAGTCTAGGAATAGAGTTTGGTCAAGTTTCTCTGTCCCTCTCTTGTAGCTGCTACTGCTTTACTTTTATCGAGAATGGCTGGTTGCTTCTCTATCAGTTAAATCTTGCTCAATGTGTTATGATTTCTTGGTTGTCTTCAGGGACTTTGGCTGGCAGCAACAACATGCCCGCTTTCTTGGAAGAATATTTGTTCTTTCTGCTCTTTCTCTTGCACTCTATCCATTTCTCTGGGCATGGACAGTGATTGGTACTCTCTGGTTTACACGGGCAAAGAAATGTGTAAGTTTCCTTTTACCTTGCAAACCAGTGTTGCTCAACAGTTTTTATCTATGCAATGTAATGACAGGACAATGTTTACAATTTTGGCAGTTGCCCGAAGAAGGTCAAAAATGGGGATTTGTCATTTGGTTACTTTTCAGCTACTGTGGACTCCTTTGTGTGGCCTTTATGTCTATCGGAAAGGTGGATACAAATTTTGTAATTTATTTCATGCTGTTGGCAATTTTGTTACCTTTTTTTCTTTGATGGTAACCTCTTTATTTTTCCTCTTACTTCAGTGGATCACTCGAAGAAAAGCTCACCTATTACGTGCACAACAGGGCATTCCTGTTTCTGAATTTGGGGTGATGGTCGATTTCTTTTTTTTCATAATTGGCCAAACTTGTTTGCTAAAATTCTAAAAATATTGATGTTTACTGGTGTCAAGGTCATGGTTGATATGATTAGGGTACCAGATTGGGCATTCGAAGCTGCAGGGCAAGAAATGAGAGTCATGGGCCAAGATGCAGCTGCATATCATCCTGGGCTTTATTTGACTGCTACTCAGGTAAATGCTTGTTTTAAAGAAGTATTTTCTTTTGCCAATATTCTGAAGATGCTGCTTTCATGTAACTGTTATCTCGTTTCGGACATGTATTTATCAAAGAATAGAAGAACATTTGGTTCCTTTCTCGAAAGGTAGAGAGTCTGCAGGTTTTGACCCAATAGTATGGGAATTCACAGCTCTATAAAATCCTTGCCAGAAAGAGTTATGATAATTAGAGAGTTATTGCACATGACTCTATATGAGTAGCTTTGTGAACCAGGGATCACAATGAAGATGCTTGGGACACTATTGGTTCGACCCTGAAAGTTGGGAATTGGATTTTTCTTGCCTACGTCTGTTGATCTTTTTTTGCTCGCTAATAGTCTTTTCAGCATAAAACTTGGATTAACCAATAAAATTTTGGAAAGTGAGCTATGTCTTGAGCTTTTGCCATTCACTAAAATCCATATTATATCTGCAAATTTAATTTTTCTTGGCTATAATCCCACTTCTATAATCCAAACATGCGTTCACCAACCTGCCACTACAGACATGCAAATAGTAATTTGGAAAATCAGGAAAATGTTAGTGTTCCAACTTTAACATGATATTATATATTTTATCAATGTTCTGTTCATAATGTATCCCATTACGTTGGAGATTGTTGGTTAGTGACAAATTGCTTATTTTCTTATATTTTGAATTATTTTGTTACTAGTTCAACAATAATTATGGAAATAATTTTTAATAGCATCAAGATAAATTAGATGATGAAGACTCATAAGGTGTACCATAATAACTCTATTAAAAAAACATGTTTTTTTTTTAATTTTAATTTGGAAAATAGCTTGCACATAACATAAAAATAATTACAGTATTTTGTATATTTTTAAGAAACCCTCATCAGCAATTTGCACCCATAGAGCTATATCAAAAAGTTACCAGTTACCAACTTTTCTAGTCAGCTCTAGTTATGGAAACAAGCACCAATTACGAGCTGACTAGAAAAGTTGGTAACTACGAGCATCAACTTCCTACCGAGTTCTGTCAGCACAATCAAATTGACCATTATTAAAATCTCTTTAGGTTCTTGGGTTACTCAAATTACACTAAGCTTCACGATTCATGTCTTGGTTGGTGATTTCTGCAGAGAGAAGCAGTTGAGGCATTAATTCAAGAACTTCCAAAATTCAGACTAAAGGCTGTGCCTACAGATTGCAGTGAATGCCCTATCTGTCTAGAAGAGTTTCATGAAGGAAATGAGGTAAAACTTCGTGATCATTGCCAAAATCATTGGTTCTTTAGTTCCTTGAACTCGGCTTCGTGGTAAAAGAAAAATTCAATTGTAGAATAGCACAAATTAAGTGTTAATGGTATAAACCAAAAATGTAAATAGCAAAGATTGGTCAAGTATAACTATAACACAGTGCTTGTATTCGCCTTCGGGGGAGCGTCAGGTGAGTCTTCTTTGGGGGTTTTTTCTATGTGAGCTTAAAAGGTTATCACTGGTAGATGCAAGCTAATCTCATACAAAGCCTTTTGTCTAGCTATAATGATAGGTCCAAAAATGCTAGCGAGTATTTGTGTCGTGCCTGTTTGCCACGAAACATTTGTGGAAATGCACTACTAAAAGTAGCTTGCCAGCATAGATATAGAATGATGGGAAGTGAGCAACATTTGGAATTTGTTGATAAGTTATTTGACCTGCTTTCTTGTAGGTTCGTGGCTTGCCATGTGCACATAACTTCCACGTAGAGTGCATTGACGAGTGGCTGCGCCTAAATGTTAAGTGTCCAAGGTGCAGATGTTCGGTCTTTCCAAACTTAGACCTTAGTGCATTGTCAAACATTCGTGCTGTCTCTGAACAGTCACCTGCAGCTTTGGTAACAACCACTTGAATACTGGAGATCACACGTCTCTCGTAGTCAACAATAACCTGTTAACAACCGAAAATCATTTTTGCCATCTTTCATTCCTTCTCCAATGAACCATAATGCATCTTGTTCGCTGAATGCTAAGCCCCAGACCACTCTTCATGGTAATGAATGTTGTTGATAAACAATATTCTTGCAACAAGTTTCGGACACAGTTTTACAAGGCTAAGACGATACTCTTGTTTCCCGGTGACTGAATATTGTAGATTTGCATGTAAATGGTTTCTTTTGTGCACTTGGGATCACAACAATTTTGGTATTGTCCATACCCTTCTGCTTCTCTGAAATGTAAATGTTTCTGCTTTACACAGTTTTCTGACGAAAAGTGACTTCCATTTTTTTTATAATGGAAGTTTCTTTTATATGTAGTATTTTATGAGGTTAAAGTTCACTTTTAGTCATTGTTGTTTGACATTCGCGCAAATGTGAGGTTCCGCAGGCCGGGGGCTTGTCGGAATTAGAGTTTTGAAGTTATGAGTCGAAGTCTTGCAGATTGATCGCGCGGAAAGGGTCGAAGTTGTCGATCTAGAACCAACCCATGGTTCCTGATGAAATTGGATTCTATGGGGACTAAAGGGGGGTGTCCCCATATGGGGACTAAAGTCTAGACCATCTGATTAGAATCTTTTTAAAAATATTCTGATCTAATGGTGTAAAATAGTTCAATAGTTCAACGGCATTTTTGACTTATTACTCAAACTTAAAAACCCAGCAGTTAATGACTTCCTTTTTTTTTTAGCATAATCATCATAGTTCAAGGGCATTGTTGATGTAGGTCGGGAAGCAGCCGAAGTCCTGGTTGAACGACAGGTGACGAAGTAACTAGAGGTTAATGGTGAATTGGAGTATGAAGGGTATAACAGTCATTTTATTGATAACAATAAATAGATTGATGAGGTAATGGAGGGATCCAAGAGTAACGTGTAACCAGAAACGAGACGGAAAAACATCTATTCGAAAATCAAGAACCTTGGGATAATTTTAGCTTGGCTGTCACAATTAACCCACCACCAGGTTCCTACAATCCTTATCTAGCCTGAGCCAAATGCTTTCTAAACTTTGGTTTTATTAATTAAGGTAAACAACAATTTAATTTTTAATTTTTTTCCCTAAATTAAACTGCGTGCATTATTGATATTTAAATTGCAAGGAACATTCGATTATTATGTTGAAACTTGAAACCATAAACAATATACTAAGAACATCCATTTGCAATTTTTAACGCCCTTCGAGCACAAATGGGAGTTAGTGGCGAATGTAAAAAGACACTTTGAAATGAGACGAAAAAATACTCTGAATTCTAAATATGGATATCTGAAAAGTTGTACTAGCATTTTTATATCTAAAATGGGTCCTAACAATAGCTGTCTGTCAACTAGCATTTATATATCATTTAAAAAGGGCTGGCTTGATGATAAGATGCCCATACTATATATTAAAAGGACCACCAAGAAAGCTGATGGAACAAATTAGACATAACTACGATCCACCAGCTACAGCTTGCATAACATGTCATCCACGATCAATCATAAATGAACAGACACAACATCTAACCTAATCCTTTAATGATGGATGGCATGTAAACCAACAACTGTTCCATTCTATTGTTTAGAGTCGAGTATTGTCGTAGATAATTCGTCATTCATCCAAAACTAGGAACACAATCATATTGTTACATAGCTAATGGATTTATTAATTTTAAACATGTCGCTGTCCAATTCATCAAATCATGTACAAATCACAACAATGGCACAATCATTAATCAGTTTATCTCAATCACATGGAGCCACTTATGAACCCCTTTTCATACATGAAAAAAATCTAACCAAAAAATATACGAATCAATCTATATTCTCTTTCTTCTTTGTTTAAAGCTGTGTGGATAATTAAAACTGTGTAATTATATCAAATTCAATGCAAAAAAAATTAATAATAGTTACGATCTTCATGATATTGCAATGGCATCTTCGTTGTTGTTGTTGTTCAAGTTGGCATCAAGTAGGTTCTCAAGTGACCTTCCTTTTCTGCTGCCAACTCTACCAGCTTCTTTCAGAAGCTCAGCTAGTCTCCTCTTCTCATTATCTACATCAGGGTTCGCTGTCCCGAGCTTTTCCTCTCTCAACTTGATTACGTACTCCAGAAGTTCGATCGCATCGTCTAACCTGTTATAAACCAGAAGAGCACCTCTAAAAATTGCATCTTGAATCAAATGTAGAGCTTCAAGCTTGCCATATTTATGACTAATAAGTGAAGATAATACTTCAGATGATGCAAGGATGAATACCTGCCCATAGCATCGTATGTGCCAGCGAGATTGCTGTATACACCAACAGTGTCGGGGTGAAATGGCCCGCATTCTTGTTCAAGGATGCTCTTGGCCTCTTCGAACAATTCGGCAGCCTCGTTTATAGCATAACGCTGCACACAAGAAAGGCCCATTTGGTTGAGAGCAATGCCGAAGAATTTCGATTTCTTCTCTCCGCTAGCTCGGAGCTTTGATATTCCATTCTTTAAGAAGTTGTAGGATTCGGAATAGCTGCCAAGCATGTAGTACATAACTCCAATTTGCGCTTCAATTCCGGCTATTGTGCTTTGCTGACCCGGAGCATCGTTGTATAGTTTCAGTGCCTTCTGCAGCAAATTGATAGCCTCTTTGAGTTCATTCATTGACTCGTAGATGGCAGAAATATTGGTAAGACCACATGCAATCTCCTCCGGTGGGATTCCCGGGGCAGCCTTTTCGTATATACGAAGGGCACTTTCACAGTACGATTTAGCTTCCCTTAACTTCCCAGTTCTGTTGTACAAATCAGCTAAACGGACGAAGACGGAACCGACAGTGGGGTGGTTCTCCCCATGGCTGGTTTTAAAAGCTGTCAACGCTTTCTGATACGCTAATGCAGCCTCGTCGTACCTGGACAAAGACAAGTACGTGTCTCCGATGCTACAATCAACAGAAGCCACCTCTGGTTCGTGGCCGTTGGCTACCATGGCCATGCTGGCCAAAACAAGATGCTCAAGAGCAGCCTCATAGTTTCCCTTTGTTTCACATATAAGACCCATGAGCCGCCTATCAGCAGCTTCTTCAAGAGAAGCCGGCAAATTGTTCTCTTTGTGAATGTCTAGAGCCATCTGACACAACTTCTCAGCTTCATCAAATTGCAATGCTTGTACATAAGCTTCAGCCAAATATCTACAAGTCTCGCCAGCTCTTGGATCATTTTCCCCTAATGCTTGTTTCTGGATTTCCATTCCAGTGGCATAGCTCTTTATCGAGTTTTCAAGCTGGCCGAGCATGGAATACGTATCACCTAGTTGCATGTAACCAGCAAATTTGGCCAGGGCATGCTCTAGGCTCTCCTCAATTACCAAAATCTCAATTGATCGACCAAGAATTGTAATTGCTTCACTATACTGGCCAATGCTGCAATATATGGTGGCAGTGACATGTAAACACATGACTAGTTCTAAACTGGGCTTCCCATTTGCACAAATTTCAAAGGATTTAGCTGCTCGAAGAGCCAAGTCAAGAGCTTTTTTGGGATTCTCTCCAGTGGAAATCAGGTCCCTTGCTTGCTTAAGCAAGTACCTTCCAAGGTCTATATTACTTAGATCGGAGTCAGCTGAATCCTTAGCCCCATTTTGCAGCTTCGATCTGACCAATGAGGAGTTCCCTTGTTTCTTTGTCAACTTAATAATTCCATTTGGCTTTTTCAAATTATTACTGCCGGGAGGCCTCTCCAGGGTACTTTTGTCATTAGGAGTCGCGTTTTGAGAAGCTTCCGATACCAAAGGTTCACGAGAATCTTTCTTCGATCTACCTGATGATGCTGATTTTGAGTTTGCAGATTGTACGTTATCCAACGGTTTATCCCGAGTAGAAATTTCTCCTATGGAAGAAGAAGAACTGTGAGCATCATCCTCCGGCTTTCCCATCTCATCCTCTTCCATTATCTCAATCTCTCTCATCTCCCCTCCAGCAAGATGGCGCAACTCTGAATCAATCTGCGACTCCTCACCATCGGATCCAAAACTTTGCCTTGATGGGGACTGATCAGAGCTCTGCATATCACACACATTCTCATAAAGCTTCTCAATTGAGATGTCCACAACTCCATCAACAGCTGCCTCTCCGGTGACTACACCATCAGCACGGTGATTGACCCCTTCGTCACGAGGGCTTTGCGGACTACATAGATTCTTGGGGGACTTCTTAAACTCCGAGCTCTCCTTAGCCACCGCGGAATTTCCATCCGAGACAGTCGCAACACCGGCCTCATCGGATCCGTCCATAAACATCGAACGCATATCAGTTCAAACGATTTAACTGCAACCAATAATGCGATAGCAAGCTATCAGAACATGTCTTGAAAGATCATAACAAAAGAAAGCATGCATTTTCCAGCTAATTTCAATACCTTCGACTCTATAACACAAGAATTGCAACTAACAATTTCCCATCTTTAGCCACATTTATCACAAAACTCATACCTGGAAAGTTGAGAGAAATTGTAAGTTGTCAAGACAGGATCTTTATGCCAAAAGGACAACATCTACCAACAAAAACACACTATTTACAGAAATACCAACAACCCAATAGAATAATAACGTCAGAACCCAAAAATGTGTAGCTGACAAGTACAAGAACCCAGATGGGGAAAACCCTTAAAAACATGGTTTGAGGTAAAAGAATGACATTAAGTATAAGTAAAGAGAAAACCAACCTTGGAGATGATAAGAACTACTACTGAAATTGTGAAGGAAGGAGAGAGAGAGAGAGAGAGAGAGAGAGAGAGAGAGAGAGAGAGAGAGAGAGAGAGACTGTAGAGGCAATGAAATAGTAAGAAAATGTGAAGCAATGTGATTAAATTTAAAAAGAAGAATTAATTATAATAGAAGAAGAAGAAGAAGGAGGAGGAGGAGAAGGATAGGTGGAATGTCAGGGAAATGGGAAAGGGACTTTGCTTATTATTATTATTAAAACAGCCTGCAAAGCAAACTCCTCTGATCTCTCTGCCTTTTGTCTGTTTTTCGTTCTTGTCCGTCACTCCGTCCCCATCTATAACACGGTTTCTGCCACTTGTAATTAATGAATCTTATAAACCAGAATGTCATAAACAAAAAGAAAGATAACTTATGTTAGACATTTATTTCTATCTATCTATGTCATTATGCAAGTGGCAAAATCAAATTTCGGCTAAGTAACTTAACATAGGATCTTGGTAAAAAAAAATTCTGTATTTTGTGATATTGCATTTTGACACTTTACTATTATGTGATTTTAAAATATTATAACAAATGATATAAGTTTTTTTAATTGATAACTCACTGCATAAATAACTTTTTTGGGCTGAATATCCTTAAATATAATTTTAAAAAATTAGTTATAAATTATCCATTCAAAGAAATCTGAAAAAATTTATGAAAATCATTTTTTCCCTCCTGTAATCTTTTTTATATCTTTCCATATTTTTAAAGTTAATTTCATTGTATTTGAGAATATTTGTGTCAAAAATGTCATTCAAGTACTAGAAGGTCAATTACATAAACATATGTTACTTGATTAATAGTTTAAAAACATGGAGTACTAGAGTGTTAAATCATGTAATCACATAGTACCAAATTGGACCTTTGCCTAAAAAATTAAAAATATTTGTAGCAATCTTCGTACCAATAAATATCTATGCTTTTTAACTTTTTTGGTGGGAACAATAAATATTTGTCTTGTAACTGTACTGAAACTTTTATTTCGTCAGGTTACATCTTTTGCCATTAGTCAAATATCATTTCGGAGATCTTATTAACTTCAATTTTAATATTTCATACGCCATTTAAACATGGGCAAACTGACCTTGGTTTTCCGGAGTCCGCTCAAATTGTTAATTCACTCCTTGTTGTTACAAACAAAAGATATTTTGTCGTCCTGTAGTTTAATAAATGCGACTCTCTTGTACATGTCGCTGGAACCGACGATCAGCCTGTGAGAAGCACCTATTGGAGCAAATAATCGGCAAGTGAGCTGTAGCCTACGTCTGGAAGCTCGGGCGCCTAAAGCCGGCGAACTTGATCGTCTGAAGACGAACGAGGTTCCCTAGCTCCGTGGAGGGGAAGACAGAGACGACTCCTGGGTCCCTCAAAGTTTCCCAGTTCAAGTTTAGCAGAATTGCACCTTGTTCTTGACTCGGTTCGTCCTTGGATTTTCTCCATTACATGACTTCATCTTCATTTGGCCTCAAATTGGGTTCCAAATGTATCACGACCTTTAAACAAACATATACGACACAAAACCGAACCACAAATAAAACTAATTACAAGGACACAGAAGTTGGAAAATAACTACTAAAATAAGTAATTTCACACTCATCAGCCATCACGCACCTGCAGATATGAGAGCGCGATAATGAGAGAGGTTTGAGTGTTTATTCTTAAATGACATGACATCAACGAAACCTATACAAAGATATTCGCCGCTGCACGAAGCAGCGGCAAGAGCTAAAATGTCTCCAAGAGGAGAACCTTTATCTATCAACTGCCAGAATCTTTCGTTGTACAAGCTAAATGAAGAACCATCTGGCGCGGCAAATGGATTCTTTCCGCTTACAGACACCGTTGGGTTTAGTTCAGAGACTTATGATGCACTGTTGTTGTATAGGTGGTAACCAGATATGACGGAGCTAGCGGCAAACGCAAAAAATGCCAGAAACGACATAGCCACCGAAGCAGTAGCCATCTCCGTGAACTCATCTTTTCCCCAGTTCGATTCCCAGTCAGTAACTCGAGTTGCTGCAGACGATGATGCTGATATCAGAAGATATGCTAGAATCTGCCAGAAGAGCCATAAAAGTTGTAAGTATTGTGCAAGTCTCTTCTATCTTATTCCAAATAATGAAACTGATATCATAATGGATCCTGTAACAGAAATGTAACTATTGAATTGCAGGTTCGCAAAAGTAATAATATGGGTACGCCATAGGATATACAGCCTACAGGTTGGACACCCTTCTTAAACACCGGATCGATTAACAGAAGTCGCATAATATATCAATAAAGAAATCTTTCGTGATCAAGGGCAATACTATTGATAAATTATTGTGAGCAAGATAATGGGCCAACATGAACAGTCGGATTTCATAAAAAAGGAAATGCTACCATCCATGCTTTGGACTTGAGATTTATGCACATACCCATCCATAAAAATCCTTTTTTTGTTGCTTAAAAGGCATGGCCACAAGGCCACTTCAAGCAGTACTCATTTGCGAGTTAAATTTGCAAGGTCTTTTCACTCTTGACACCATATATCTGGCCATTTGTGAAAATTCCTGAATGGGCAGCATCTAAATTCAAACTAAACCCGACAGAATAGGAGCTTGCACCATCGTGATTACCATTTTACAACTATCACATGAAAAAAGTGGATATCCAATGCCAAAAATGCAACAACTTGGTATGTGATTGATGAAGCTAACTTTCACATATTTCATTACTTGTAGTGGTACTAACGAGTACCCTCAATGCAGACACACAATCAGACAGATTTTCAATCCCGATCTTCCCAGCAGTGGAATGACGAAATTTCTTAAGATTCAAGAAACACACAAAAAAAAAAAGCAAAGCAAAGAAATTCTACAAACTATTTTTTTTTTCATCTAGTGCCATGGACGATGACCAACATATCTTCGAGCTGTGTCTAATCCTGGATGGAACCAGGACACGGTCACAAAAGTTCAGGGGACTGAGAAAACAACATCACACAGGGTTCATTACTCCTCTACCTCATCCCCTCATTATTGGTGGAATAAGGTCAACAATACAAAGACTAAAACTTGCCTGGTCAATCAAGAAACTGAAATGGCGGTAGAGGTGGTGGCGGATTACGTGCTTCCCCGTAGCAACGTAGTACCCCAAGTCATAAGCTTGGAAAGCCGAATACACAAACGCGATAACATTCACCGAAAGGCAGTACCTAACAAGAGGGTCAAACTCATTTCACAAGGCAAATGGCAATCCCATAATTTAACCGAAAAAACTAAGCCGAAAGGTTTAAGTTTAACCAACCTGTACTCCTTGTAACGGTCAAAGGAGTCGCCGCTCCAGCCCTGGGTCTTATCAGCCGCCATAACAGAAAACGAGATCAAGCTGAAGATAATCTCGCTAACCCTAATCCCCAATTCCGCCACATGAACAAGCTCCCCCCGCTTCGACCTCCTCAGAATCGACGCTCCAGCCGTCGCCCCGGGCCTCTCCGGCCCCACCTTCCTCACCGAAGAGGTCGACGGCGTACCCTCCGCCCTCGCGACAATCGCCACCGCCGGTGACGGCGGCGCGGCGGCTTTAGTCGGCGCGAGAGGCGGGAGCGGGGACAGCGCCGGAGAGTACGAAACCGGAGGAGGAGGAGGAGGAGGCGGAAGCTTCGGGTCGGGAGAGCCCTCGGAGAGAGGGAAGTTGATCATTGGGGAGGCGTACGGCGGGGTGTCCGGCGGGTCTCCCTGGTCGGAGCGGAGAGGCGAGTTGATTCGGAGAGGCGAGTGGGGCGATTCCTCGTACGACAGCGAAGAAGAAGACGACCGCTTCATTAGAACGGGGACTTGGATCCTCGGCCTCGAGGGCTTCGGTTCCATTTTTTTTTTCTTCCTTTTTTTATTCTTTATTTTATTTTTAGTTCTGCGGAAAAGAGAAGGTCATCAATAATTCCCTGGGAGGAAGGAGGAAGTAAGCAGGGTTCAGTTTTGTGGGGCCTGGTGGCTACGTGTCAGCTGGAGGAACTGTGTTCCAGCCTGTGATTAAGTGTTTAGATTGACGTGGCACTTAGGGATTGGTGTAATCTTTTGTTATAGATACGACTGAAGGTACAGGATCGCTGGCTTCTTACTTGGTTGCTTGGAGTTTAAGAGCAGAAAAGTGGGGATGTACGGAGTCATAAAATTTCAAAAATAGGTCAATTTCTAATATTTTTAAAATTAATAGAGTTAATTTTTAATTTTAGTGGAGATATATATTAAAAACATAGTTAATTATAAAAAAAAAATTTAAGTGGGGTCATTGCATGTGACTCCGCTCATGTACCAAGCGATAGATTCTTACACATCAGATATTCGGTAAAATTTTATTTTAGCTTTCTATAATTTGGTCTATTTACATATATATTTTTGACTGACTGACATAATTTTTTTAAAAATTTACGTAGGAAAATCATATAAAGAAATTAATTTTTTTCTGAAAGTGGGATATTAAATTTGATTTTTTTTCCAACATTTTGTTTGAAAAAGTAAAAAAACCTCTCCAATACCTTGTTCTGGAAGTGGGATTTCTTTTGGGAAAGAGCACAAGTTCCCTTTTTACTTTTTTTGATAAGAACACTTTTTTAACACCTGAATAATAGAATTAGCATCAATAGCACCACTCGTAGTCTTTTCGCATTATACTAAATCAACCACGAGAAGAAACGTCTTTACCAATATATGCTCTATTATTGGTGTTAAAAGCCGAAAGAAAGGCATCGGACCTCACTTTATGGACTAAACCCGCTTTGGTGTCTACATTTATTTTCTTGATAACAACATATTTTATCTCGTTTTCCAGAGTTCGTAAAAATCATCTCACATCACAAAAAAGAAAAACTTTGTTTAGTAGGATAATAAAATCAACGTCCTCTATAATCTCGAGATTTTAAGTATACCGTCTAAAATTTTGTTAAAAAAGCAAATCTTAATGGGCAAGTATTGGAAGTTCGTCGGTGTCGTAAAAAGTAAAAAGTAAAAAAAAAAACCCAACGTCACATCCCATGGTTTTGGTGATAAAATCCAATTAAGATATTTGTTTCAACTTTCTTACCTAGGAGTTAGGACCATACGTTTCGAGAATAACGAAGCATTATGTAATGATTTTATTTTGTGGTGATTGACGTACCGATTTTTAAGACTTAATAGTACAAGTTTAATAATTAGTCAGCTTGACCTGTGGATTAATTATAAGAACCTATTAAGCCTTCAGCAGCCAAGCTAACCACGGGTCTTACCGCTTTGGATGAACTAGATTGTCTGCTTACTCCTACAATATTAAGACATGGCCATCAGACATGAAATGAATTTGCCAATTAAGTACACTCAGACAGATTTTTTTTTTAATAGTGGCGCGAAGCCTATATTAATCAAACGGAATACATTGCAAAAGAAGAGTAAATACATAGACTTACGATAGAGATAAGTAAAAGAAAACAATAACCAAGCTCCTAACAACAAGATAACAAGAGCGGAAGCAAAAGTTAACCAAAGAGCTAAGAGAACAAACGACCGTAGATAAATGTCAAAACAAAAGGATTTATATAATGCCTTCAAAGAAGTGGAAATAAATTGAATTTACTTAACGCGGTTTAAATAAGTTAAATACTGAACGAAATGAAGGAGTTTAACCTGCACATCCATCAAATTCTCCTACGTTTCTACGGTTGACACCCCTGATAATATAAATATATATGATTTAAACTTCCTATTTTAACTAAATCACCTTATATTTTCCACATTTTGTCTGGAATATATTTCCAACCTTATACTACCTTATATATTACGATTTCTCACATTAAAAGGGATGTGGTAATCAGATAGTAAAATATATTACAAACCCAGGAGCTTATTGCTCAAAACTTAATGAAGACGGGTAAAAAACATCAACATTATAACTCATATAACGGTAATATGTGCAATCTTATTACAATCTACGACGACCAGCTTGTCCAAGTTGAAAACTTAGTTGAATATTAAGGATGTATGTAACGTAACGTAAACAAGTACAAGATCAGTTACCAAAACTCATATATATGAAAAAAAAAAGCATGAAAAGGCTTGGAAGGAAAAATGCCTCTCCAAGAAAACCTCAACTAGGGAACCAAGACGGTTGAGCGGACTGTAAATTCTACGACGGGGAGCAGCCTGCAATTGGCAATCTGGTATACGCTCCTCCGTGGTAGTGTTCGTCTGATATCGTGTTGTCCGGTAATGGCTTTCGCTACCTTGAGCCGAGATGTGTGGCTTAATCTGGGAGCTTCAATCGGTTAAACAGCACCAAGAAACTTTCTCCTGGTACCACGTAAAGGAAGCCGAGATCTGCACCGCTCATGTATCCCTGCCATTAATAGACTGATGATTTAGGACATGAACGGAAAACGGCCACTGTCGCGGCGAAATCACTGATAACGCAAGGTGCTATGGATGCCATAATGCCGAGAGGCTCACCTTGCCATTAAGTTGCAGAAGTTCACCATCGACCCATTTCGGATTTTTATATCCAAATTCAGCTATTCTTCCTTGCCCTTTGTAGCTAGCAACCTGGAGTTTAGGAATCATATAGAATACTTATTGTTGCGGCATCCATAAAGATGATCCCAAAAGCATTTAGACAATGATATCTGAAGCAGTAAAGAACGGTTCAAAAATGAAGAGGGAGAGGGACTACCACTCCTAGATCATCGGGATACATTCCTCGGTTTGAATTCCGGCTGCCTTTACCAATTTTGGCACGAAATGTCACCTGAAAAATGCACACGTCAATTAAACACGAAATCTTCACCAGCAAGTGGCACTTAAAGTGTGTGATCATAACCATTGCCAACCTGGCCAGCAGGAACATTCAGATCACCAGTCAGCTTTACTGCTTCGACATACTCGAAAAGTTCAACATCTGCTGAATTCTCAACCGCATCATTCCAATTGCCATACTTACGCCTCAGTTGTACCACCTCCATCCCATAAGGACCAAATACACCAACATATAGACCTTTACAAATTGACGAGCAAATAACGTTTATGGGATCAGACCGTGCTTGATAAACATCAATAGGAAAGAAGTTGTATATAGAGCTAATATACCGTTAAAGGGATCCAAATCATTGCGAGAAGTATCGATGATTCTACTGAAATTTGTATATTCTGATAAGTAGTTTTGCTTCTGAGCTTGAGTAGCAAGTTCGACGATCTCGCGCACATTTCTGGAGAGCTGACAACGATAAACATTAACCAATGAGAAAACTGTCAGGAAAATTGGGACACAAACTCCCTGAATGTAAGTAAACTACATTTCAGACCTCACCTTTCGAGATGATTTCTCTTTGCCAAAAAAAGCCTTGGAAAGATCAGGGGGTATGAGCTCGGAGATCCCTTTGGTTGCTATCGCAGCAACTCTCACCTTTGACGCTTCTCTTTCTCCACGGCCATATTCCAGGCTTTTCTCAGGAATATGTAGCACGAAAGATTCTCTTTCCCTGTCTCTAATTTCGGCAGGTAGACGCACAAATTCATCCTTGGCCGGTAAGTCGTCATTGTTATGAACAACATCGCTGATGAAAAGTTTCACATCCAATTCCGCTTCACCTTCCGGATAATCATTGTTGTCGTCTAGAGTAACTCCGTCGGCAAAGATTTCTTCTATCTTATCGTCCTCCTCTTCAGAATTCTCCAGGGACTCGGGTTCGTCTTCATCTCCTTGCATCAACTGCTTTAAAGAATCAGCATCCTCTATTTCTTCCTCGGTAACATTTAAGTTCATGACTTTAACTTTCAATCCTGGAATTCTGTCCCTGAGAAAATCAATCACGCTTGTTATTGCTGCCTCAGAAACTCCCTCATTATTCGCACTCTTCTCATCACTTGCTTCAACTTTGGATTTATTTTCCTCAACATCCACAGTAGAGGCACTCTCAACTTCAGATACAGATGGAGTTTTTGTATATTTAGATGGTGAATTTGTCAAGATTTTAGGCTTTCCCTTTGCTCTCTGCAGACACACAACCTGCAAATATCGATGCATATCAGACCAAAAAATCAAATTTTATGACATGGTTACCATATGGAACTCAAGGATGAGCAATGCAAAGAGAGGTCCAGCAGACCAAATAAGAGTAAACAGCAATGAATGCACAATCAAAGTAATTTATTTGTTAGTTGACCTGCATAAGGTATCTGTCGTCTTCATTCTTGACCAAAAAAATTTCAAACAAAGGAGTCCCAGAAGATGAATTTAATAATTGCCTGCAACAAGCTACAAGAATCAGAACTTGCTTCTCCATATATAGTTTAGATATCGACGTGTACAGAATGGCTGCCTCACCTAGGACTGTAACTCTTTGCAACAAATCTGCCAACTCCAGGAGTTATCCTCACCAGTTTTCCAAAAGGGTCATCACCGCCCTTCGAGTAACCCACCCACCAGCCAACCTATTAAGACAAAATAAAAACAACTTGTTTGGTACGGGTTGACATGAACCTAACAAACTTCCATAACTAACAACAATGGAAAAGCATAATTTTGAGACAATATCCATAAGATAATGAGGTGATGATCATTAGAAAACTAGCCAGAAGACAACTAAGCTAAAGAGAGAAACTGGAGAAAAAACAACTTGTTCTTTAAGACACTTGGTTAACATTCCTTAACTTGTAAGCACATGAGAACAAAATTAGTTGAACCTTTGTGAAACATAATATTAAGATTGATAAACTTGAAAAGCCTAAAAATAATTAAATGTTGAAAAAGACCACGAGTATGCTATGAAGAGAAAAACGTAAGATTGTGGAAATAAATGCCAGAAAGAGTCAATTACCAATCCGCTACCAGTAGATTTTGACAATATTGAAGCATCACGATAACGTTCTTCGGCAATGGCATTCTGCAAATAAGCAATAGATATTAGACAAAAAACCATATATAGAACAGTGTGCTCACAGATCAATAAGAAATGGAATCTGCCGAGAGCAAGTAACCCCGGCTCATGCAGGGGTAGGGTAGGGTGGTTGTAAACTCTATGCAAACTTATCCTCATAATTCTGCAAAGAGGCCGATTCACATGTGGAACCCATGACCAATGGGTCAATAAAAGAAGCAATTCATAGGTTAATGCTGACTGAAACTCTAGCTGTTAAATTACAAGAGCGGAAAATAAGCTTTCAGAGATCATCTTACTTTCAACCGAGACATTATTTCAGCTACACAATCCTTAGAAATAGCTTGAGCGATGGCCATTTTCAACTTTGCAGCTTCTTCAAAATCTTCCTTCTCAATTGCATCTTCAAGTTGGAACTGCAACCAGGTATTTGCTCTTAGAAACAAAGAACATATTCCGAATGGCACAGCACATATATAATGCATGTTGATTGTGTATGTCACGAGTATATTACAAAAGACAAAAGTGCTAGGCTTGTCACTCACTTCAACCATCAGAACACACTGATAGATATTCGACCGACAATGAGTTCATGTTTGAAACATCTCAGTGGGGAAAATCCAACCACATATACAGGTTTCTTATTAGAACACAGCTCCAATTTCAATAATCACAGACGAAAAACTGTGAAATCATAGCAAGGTATTGCCTTGTGCAAACTGAACCATCGTATTCTCCACTTTTTGAACTTATGTTAGAATCTTCATATCCAACTCGAAACCTCAACACACTTGCCACTTCCGATAACGGATTCTGGGGCTGAAGTTTGCAAGCACAACGGGCCATGGGTCTCGTCAGAGCAATTGGCTTCGGTATCATATAAGAATTTTTCATATCCTATCCAAAACCGGAAATTTGTGGATTTTCAACACATATAAATTTTCCCCCACTCTGACTAAGCGATATGGGATCCTCAACAACTTAACATCCGAATTCTCCAATCAAACAAGTTTCAATTGATCCCACCTTGAATTACGAACACGGTCTATCAGTACAAATAGCTAACACACAAAATGAGTAAATAAAATGGAAAAATAAAAAAGAATAGCAATGCGACCTTAAGAACAGAAGCGAAGCTCTCGGCCTGTTCAACATCGGAGAAATGGCGGCTCCATCTAATCCAATCCCACTCACCAACAGACGAGGCCACCCCACTCCCACCCGAATCCTTTTCATCGCTAGCGCAGCGGCAAAATACCGAATTCGGGAAGTTCCTTCCCTTGGTGGCCAAAAAAGGAGAGAACTTTCCGGTTTTGGAGCGACCCAGAAAAGAGCAGCCGGAGGAATTGGTGGCCGGTTTCTTGCCGGAGAAATCAACGGGCCTCAACCGGGTTACCGTAGTTAGGCCCTGTACTAACATCCCTCCCCTTCTATGGAAGGAAAGAAGGAAGCTTTGGGGGGTTTTGTTGTTAGTTTAGTGTTAGGATAAGCTTTAGGACAACCAAGGGGCCCGTGACCGATGATAGAAATAACTGGCAGCCAAGACAATATCTCCGGGGGCTTGGCTTGTGTGGGCTCCACATTTCCCATGTAATGTTGTTTATTTTATATGTACAAATAAATTTATTAAATATGTAATGTTGTTTTTTTGTCGATGAGTTTTTTGTTCGGACACCTGCCAAATTGAAACCAGTGTGTTGTCGGTAGATATTTACGATATATTAACTAACGGTTTGGGTTTAGACTTTGTAATAAGATCCAAGTTTGTATGGTGTTATGGACTATATTTTCTGTAGTTTCCAAATTGAACGGTGGGTATGGATTTCGGAATGCTTGTATTGAATGAGCCGATAATGATATACACCTAAGATATTAGTATTTCCTGTTATTAATACTGATTTGTAATTACAATATTAGTATGTCTTTTATTAGTATTATATGTTAGTCATCTCTAGTCGCAGTGTCGCACATAATTTTTTTTATTTATTTTCGTGTTTTAGTATTTTCTTCGAAAAAATTGTCACGTGTTCTTATTCCAAACTAATCCGAATCTGCATCTTGCAGACCCAGTCTAACACTTAGCTTAAGTAGATGACTCTTGAAGCATATTTTGATCAATATAAGTCATACATAAATATCAATAGTTATTATAATTCTAAAATAACTACATGATTGCAGTTTTCAAATTTAAAATGGGCATTTACCCATGACCTAGTAGCCTAGTGATATGAAGAGGTGTTGAGTTGGTGGAGGTCTAAGGTTCAAACCTTGGCTTAAGCATAATTTGTAATAGAATAGGATTAGAATATGATCTAAAAAAAATTAAAAATTAAAATGGGCATTTCGTATTATTGTATTCAATTTGGAAATTGAGAAAGATCTGAATATACTTTATAATGAACATTTATAACAGAACATACACTTATACACATAAAGGGAGGACCTAGTTATGCTAAAGTTGTGAAGTTTTTTTAAGGATTATATTATTTCTTCTTCATTTTGTCCCGTGATGGGGTTCATGTAATTGACTCATGTTAATAAATTGCTTCTCAAATTAATCACAAATTATGTATATTTTTTTCTGAGAAGCCGCGGCCCAAGTCATAGGTGTAGTCACGGCCCTAATGTGGGAACAATTTGGAAAGTATAAAAGGATATTAAGTTACGGCCCAAATCTAAAATATAAAGCATAGTTCTTAAAAACGACCCGGAGGTCGACCCGGATTTGGGTCTGACCCCGAGTCCAGCGGTCTGATTGACTATCTGGCCAGTCGGACTAGACATTTTTTATTTTATATTTTAGTATAATTTTCTGAAATATATATAAATATATAGGTAAATAAGTATTGTAGAGTAAAAAAAATTATATATATGCACAAATTTTCGATCGAACCATCTGTTTTTTTTTGTTGATTTGGCCGGTTTGACCAAAAATTGACCAGTCGAATCATAGTGTGTTTTTAAGATAAAAATGGCCCAGAATGGGGTCCGAAATGCAGTCTGACGAGTCGGACTTCCAATCGGACCGCATTTTTTAAAACTATGATATAAAGTACATACCGAGTTAAAATAAAGTATCAAGGAAATGTAAAGACCATAGTGACTTAAGATGAAGTATCGGCAACAAATGGGTTAAAAGTATATAGTGAGTTTTAAAATAAAGTATCGGCAACAAATGGGAAGCCCAAAAGGAACTTAAGCCACGGCCCAAATGTGTAAATCTGCATCGAGGGAGTTTCGGCTCAAATTGGTCCAGCTAGCGGTAAATAACTTTCTAGTCCAGAAAGGTTTTTTTTTTGTAGTGGAGTCCAAAAAGTTTACCAATCTCGCACTTTAGTCAATTTATTCTCCGTCATCTAAAATAAGCATGCGCGGGACAAGCAAAGCAATCATTTTATTTGGTTTTAGAAAGGAGTTGTGAAGAATTACAACATAAAAAATTTGGAATTACCAAAACTATGTCAAACTAAAAAACATGGATCATTCTAAAAATTGTAAATGCAAAATAAAAATATCTTATTGATAACTTTCATGGTCGCTGATTTTCATACATCACAAAACACATTTATTAAATTTCAATAATATAACCACTAGATTCCATATTTTCGTTATATATATTTTACACACATTGCTAATATTGTTTAACATGGTGCTTGTAATATATTATTATCCACATTGTATACCGTTAATTTGTCAATAGTCTAAACTCCATGAATATATATTTAATAATTTAAAATTTTATTTTTATAAGTATATTTTTAAGTATGCTTTCATATTATTTCGTATAAATAGGTTACGTTTTATGGGATTGAATCATGAATCTCCCTTAATTTATCTATATGTTTTGTACCATTAGTTCAAATATCACTTTCATCATTATTTATTGCACTTTTAGGATCTAAGTTCTGGATATACCGCCATGACAGAGAGAACGTAAGGAGGAAGAGGGCGAGTTGTTGAAAACAATGTAACCAAATTTACTTGCTAGTTTATCGCAAGTACTAAAGACTATCAAATTTTAGTGACGTCTGCATAATTCCCCAATTGTCTGTTGCGCTCCAATCAATTGGGCATCTATATTTTTATGTCGGAAACGGATCTACCATATTAACCGTTTCTGAAGAGCATCTACCTTGTTAACTATTGAACTGGAAAAATGACACTTTTGAATAAATAGATCAACCTACCTCCCAAATTTGACTTGTTATGTCTCATAGTTAAAATTTTGTCAAGTAATATTTAATGATGGACTTTATAAGATTCAATGTTTCTTTTCTAAGTTTTAGAAAAAGCTTAATAATCCAAATATTAACATTCATATAAAAAAAATGCCATAAAAGTACTAGTGAATAGAGAGTCTCCCGTGGAGAATGGCAAATGAGTTGCTACGGCACGGTAGTTTATGATTTATAGTTAAATGTTAAATGTTTGTGTTGGATTTTAAATGCATAATTAACAAATAATTATACATTATGTAAAAATCAATTAATTGCAAATTAAAGCAATAAAATTGATATTACCTCTTGATGCGAGCTTGTACAAACTTCCGGAATGACTTTGATGAGGCACCGGTCGAATCCCGATCACAATTTCTTGGATCGAAGGACTAATTCTCACGAATGTCCTTTTATGTATATCTTACGGAAATTTAGTACTAAACCTTGATTTCCGTTTTTTGAGTGTATTTCTTGGTAATTGGATGTCTCAAAATGTTCACAAGAGTTGCCTTTTATAGGGAAAAAATCCCAAAAACTTCCAAAACAACTTTACCTAATTTCCAACAAAATAATTCTTTTTACTAATTTAATCCAACTTTACTTTTTACTTTATTTTGTATTTAGTGAAGGTGTAAAGTTAATTTGATAAAGTAAAGTTGGATTTTTATGGAGGTGGAAAGTAAAATTGGATTTTTATGGAAGTGGAAAGTAAAGTTGAATTATTGGTACTATTTGGTAAATAGACCATTGGGCTGGGTTTTAGATTTTGGGCCAAGTGGCCCAAAACCCATTTGGGCCTAACAGTTTGATAATTTAGGCTTTAGGGTACATATTCATGAAAGCTGATTATTGTGCCTAGAATTTTATGCAAAAGTGAATCTCTTTCGTTGTGAGCTATACGTATTTTCCGATATTTTCTTCTTGATTGAGCAGTGGTATGTTCAAATTTTTCATTCGAGATAATTTTAGAAAACTAAACAGTATATTAAGTCCATACTGTTTTGTTGTTGCTTTCGCTATATTATGTAAGAAGGCGAGAGTGTAGGGATATATCTTTTTTAAAGGAATTTTACTCATTGTTTTAACGTATTCAACTTATAGTTAGCTTGTAATTAAAAGTTGTCAAATATCATTTATTATTTCAGCTAGTTTATTAACATAAAATTTGATGAAAAAATTGGATCAAAGATGATAAAATTTATTTTTCGAAATTCAGGTACTAAGTTAATGAAAGCTGGACATTGTAATACATTGTAGCAAATCTTGTCATTGCTTAGCACACCGATTGTTGTGACGTGGTTTGTTCAGAATATCGTATTTTACAGGAAACGGCAATAATTGATTTCCTGGAACATGTTTTTCACGTATGAATCGGAACTTGAACACCGAGATCCAAGATGCATGTTACTTAAGCAGTCAACCATAGTCCAATTTAATAGCATATCTCCTATCATAGTAATATAGGTAATTTGATGCTCACCTACCAGCTACCCAGACATATTCTTCTTTTTGCACACCAGGTTTTAATATAAGCATATTATAAGCTTTTACGTACGTTATTGTTCTTTTCAATGAAAAGCTAATGATTCAGAAAAATCATTGATTATCATCGCAATTATTGTTAATAACTATAACATCGATCGATGACTTTAAATTGTAATTACTGGTTAATCAAACTAGAATTTTACAGTTTAATATAGATGCATATTGTAAATATCTTGAAAATAAACATAAAGTTGGACCGCAACTTTCATTTAATTTGATTTGGCTAGATAACACAAGTAAACGTAGCATGGTCCAGTGTGCGAGTTCCAACGAATTGATTTATAATTTCAATAGAAAGAAAGAACCAAGTTGAACAGAAGAAAACAAGATGCCAAGTTAATCAGTGATCACTAATTTGCGTGCCCATTTAATTTGCCGCCGCATCATTAATTTCTTCCAGCAACCTTTATTTTATTGTAGGATAGCAGACCTTTATCCCTTTTTTTTTTACCTTTATCATAGTCAAAGTGGAAATTAGGCGGAAACCAAATATAGTTGTGAAAATAATTTCACACTCAAAATCAAAATTGACTGAAGAATGTTTTTTCTAATAACTATTTGTGCAACAAAAATATTAATAGTGGTGTAATGGTTTTCATCTTTATTTAGCTATTTGGTGTAGCCATATAATAGAAAACAAATATTCTGAACTTTAATATATCGTAAAAGTTAAAAGATATATATACATACATGTGTATATATATATAGTACTTGTTTATAATTGAATTTGAGAAAAATGAAAAAAGTGAAACAACAAGTGCAATGGAAAAATATGGAAGTCTGTGAGTTGAGTAGGGGCATTTGCTTCCGCTCGTTACGGAGCAGGAACGTGACCAAGAATGTTGCACTAGAGTTGAACCCACAGCATTTTTAGCTGGTAGATTTTTTTTATTTTTTTTATACGTATTATTACTGACAAAAAAATAAATATGTAGGCATTGTTAAACGCAAAAAATCTCGTAGTAGATATTTTATGCAGAGCGATGGGGAAAGGCCCCTGATTATTTAGGCGAGCACATCCGAAGACAACGATCCTTTTCAAATTACCTACGATGTTGCAAAAGATTAAGGACATGCACAGAAGTAACAAATTTCCAAGTGTGAGAAATAAAGTAACTTTAGCATTTCAATTTAATATATCGATTTGAAAGGACGTACAATAGTTGAAGTGAACTACTGAATTTATCCATTCCAACCACAATTTGCTAGATTGAGCTTATGCGGATTTGTTGGTCGTGATGATTAGAGTAGCTGATAACTAATTAATCACCAATCAAATACTTTCATATAATACCTTAAAAAACAGATGCTATTAGATTTTGAATCTCCAAGGTATTGTTTATTTTTCTTAGTAGTCTGTCGATTCAATTAGTACATAGTTTCCATAGTGAGGGGATTGTTTTAGATGCATTAATGCGTGTTTTTTATCGAATGACGTGACGATATCTCGTTTAATTATAAAATTTATGTATAATAAAAATTTACTAAATACGATTGATTATATTTTCAATCTAGTTATGTTACAAATGTCACGGTACACTAGTTCGCCATTATGACGCGCATGCCATTTTTTCATACCGTATTGGGTTGGGCGAGTCACTTAGAACCCAATCTTATCCCCATACTATTATACATTATCAAACATATATAAATTTATCATTGAAGAAACTATATTTTTATTTTACCCACTTACCATACATAGTTATTACATTTTTAAAATATGTCCATATTTACTATAATATTTAGTCACAGTATTAACAGGTCATGGAAATCATTAACCAAATACTAATTCTAGCTACCGACTGAATTAATTAATATAGTAAAGAGTAATTCCAATGTATATATCACCCCCAAGTACAAGTCCAACACTGTATCACAACCAAGGTTAGTTAGTCTGAACCAGTTTAACAGCAATAGTTGACTATTTGCCATGTGCCA